>CM049804.1:28075061-28211194 GCA_027422405.1 Ptychobarbus kaznakovi | reverse complement strand
CACATTATAGCCACTGGATGCCTGTATAGCTCTATGAAACAATCCCTAGTTGATAAGTTATTGTCATCAACACATAAATACATTTCATTACATTTGGATTTGGATACATGTTTAGATATTATCAATGGCTACTTTTTGACTTTATCTGCTTTTTGTTCAATTGTTTTGTTGTTGTTGTGTCAGTTATTGCATTATTATTTCAGTCAAACCTATAAAACCCTTGACGTGTGAACATCCTCTTTAAATAACGAGAGCCTTCTATATATATGACGCTGCTCCCTTTAAGCGCTGTCGAAGAGAATTCCTTTTTTTCTTTTGGAAGCAAATTAATTGATTCAGCATTTCGACACTTTCGTATAAGATGCGTTAAATTTGACAAAGCGGTTTAATAAGGTATGTATTGATCTTGTGAAATTGGCGAATTTTACTACACAAATATTTTTTAATTGGCTGTAAAAGTTTTATATATGGAATATTATACGACACATTGAACCTTTAACAATGCATTGGCACAAAAACGCACACGAGAAACATGATTTCTCGACTGCCACAAATACTGCCTGAACAAAATACTAATTTTGTGCACTTTTTATGTACCAATATTTTAAATTGGCCTTTGAACTTGCATGGCAAAAAAAGCCTTACCTTGCCAAAACACTAATGGCGTTGTTGAGCGCTCTAAATCCAAATGCAAACTTTGCATGCTCTAATCAGAGGCAGGAATTGACAGCGCTCTGATCCAATGGCATTCAGCATTGTAGGAATGAGAGTGCTCTAGCCTAATGATGTTGGGGCATCCAGTGGGGGCTGCCACTCATATTTCAGGCGTGTCCGTACCACTCTTGATCACAACCCTGATCAAATTGTAGTGGCAGTACGTGCGTCATTGGACCCCTCAGCTGGGTGGCGCTCTAGGCGACCGCCTAGCTTGCCTATGCCTAGAAAGAGTACTGCCTGTTCGAAAACAGTCATTGCTTCTGTAATTTAGTGATTCTAGCTGGCCAAAGAATGACACACTTCAGCTTTAGTCTAAATGTAGTAGAAAAGAAACTGTTTCTTGTTCAGGATTATATAGCATTAAAAGCATCAAAGTCATTTTCAAATCCCCAGAACATTTTCCCGGTGCTGTGACACGATTTAGACCGCCAGTGTTGGGTGATACAGGCCTATCCGATATCTTCGTTAGGTGATGCTCCGCTGAGAAAAAGAGCATGGAGGGGTTTAGTGGTTCAAATCCCGGCTGTAATTTATTTTGACGTAGCCTGCAGCAAACAAGGCGTTTAATCTGAACTGCTTCAGTAGATATCCATTTACATAAATGGGCAAAAATGTAATACTTTGCCTTTGATAAGAGCTTCACTGACTGAGAGTGGAGGAGAGGGGGGGGGGGGGGGCGTGGAAGTAAAACGGCATTACGCTCCGTGTGTGTGGTCCTGGCATAGTAAACAGCCTCTCATGTATTCAGGGATAGTTTTGCCTGCTGACGGTGGACTGGTGTGACTCAGTTCAGATGGGTCCGGATCGCATGGATGCATTTACAGCAGACACATCTGATAGATTGGAATCTCATTTAGCTCCGAGAAGATTTTCATGCAATCATTTCCTATGCTACAAGTGGCACAACATGGTTATTACAATCTATTGGAGTGGGCATGACATAATATGTGTGGAGACGTGCTGAAATCGCGTTTGGTCTCGTACTGTATCGCGTCCCTTGTCAGTGTCGGGCGCTTGCTTGGCCATTTATTGGATTAACAGGAAAGTGTGTTCAGCTGAATTGGAGTAGTATTTTGTTAGATGGGTATAAGAAGCTTAGTTTACCGCGGGCAGCGGTCGCGGCAGCCGTTGTGTGAAGCCCTCCTTGTGTGAAGACCGAAGAGTGTAAAGACCATCGACTCTATCGTGCGACTCTCGGGCAGGGACACCGGCATAGAGTTATAAGTATCGCTTTATTTATTCTCTTTCTTCTGCTTGTTTCACTTCTGTTTTAGGTTTTTATAACTAATTCTTACTATGTGTAAGTTGTTGTTGTTTAGCATGTGTTTTTGACAGTGTTCTTTTTTTAGGTTAGGTGTATTACTGCCGTTTGATTTGTTATCTATTTTAATTTTAGATTAATTATGTATGAATTTAATGTCTTTATAGGTATTTACTTTAGTTTTAGTTTTAATACATTGTATTTATTTTAGTAACGTTACTTCAACATACTGCATGGAAATGAAATACCATATATATACTGTATATATATGGGTGTTTGGCTTAGTGTCATGTTAGAATCATTTTTATACTCATACCTTTGGTTGTTTTAATATTTTGAAATGTTTTAGCTTTATTTTTTGTTTTCATTTAAATGTTAAGTTTTGAAATGTTGTTGTATGCATTTGTCATTTTATTTAATTTTTCAATTTTCTTAATGTTTATATATAGTATTTATAGACTTGTAACTTATAGTTTTAGTTACTTTTTCTTATTTGTAAGTCGCTTTGGATAAAAGCGTCCGCTAAATGACTAAAAAGTAAAAAAGTAAAGTAAAAGTAATATTGGCAACATTTGTAAGCAATATGCTGTTCAGATTTTTTTTCATAAAATATTGAAATTAACCTTTTAAAAAAATTCAGCAAAGATGCATGGAATTGATCAAAAGTGAAATTAAAAATATTTATAATATTCTAAAAGATTTCTATTTCAAATAAAGGCTGTTCTTTTTAACTTTATATTAATCAATCCTGAAAAAATGTAACACACAAAGTTTCCACAAAAACATTAAGCAGCACAACTGACATTGATAATAGTAAAAATAATTATTGCGCATCAAATCAGCATATCAGAATGATTTCTGACGTGACACTGAAGACCGGAGTAATGTCTGCTGAAAATTCTGCTTTTCATCACAGAAATTGCTATTTTAAGATGCAATAATATTTCTTAATATTACTGTTTTTACTGTATTTTTTATAAAATAAATGCAGCCTTGGTGAGCAAAAGACTTTTGACCTGTGATATATAAATTGCAATTAATAGATGTTTCACCAGAGCCTGTTTTTGGCAAAATCTCATTAAACTTCCAGCATCAATCAGCATGTCATGATGTCATTTCCCATGTTTCCGGAGTGATTAGTCACATGACATGTCTTGAAATATCAAAAGTGGTGCAGTTTAATACACTCTCTCTAGACTACAGCAAAGCTTGAAATAATCCATATCAACAATATGCTCTTGGTTGTAAACATATGACATCGGCGGTAAGACTATTATGAGATTGCTAATTGATAATTAAGCGATTATGAGGGTGCTACATGTTTCCTATCCCAGAAGTGCTGTCTGGAGAATCCTCAGATGAGCAAATACAATAGCGGCGACCTGTGTTTTATTTACAGATCATTAGAAGCAACTCTCAGTAGTCGGAGAGATGATCATTATCGGCTGCCCTCCGCTTAACACTCTCTCTGTCTGCTGCTGATGTTTTCCCGGGGAACACCTTTAAACGGAGACGGCCTGTCTAACAGAACAAATTAAAGAAGATTGGAAATACAGCAGCATAATGAGCTGATTGAACACACAGGAGAAGGTTCAAAACCAAACGCCCGATAACAAGTGTAAAAGCTGCCAATGCGTTTTGGCTGGGGAGTCTAATTTCCTCAAACGCGATATTCCCAAACACTTTTGTGCTGGAATGTGCAAAACAAAAACAAAAAAACTATGGAAAATTGAGAGTCGAGCTGTTTCATTAGAACAAAACACAACAAGCTCAAATAAATGAAAGTGATTCCTCGCTCATGCTTGGAATTAATTTCACACATCAATATTCCCAGTTTGCACTCGTGGTGAGGCATAATGCCCCTGCATGTTAATGCGGAGTAATCAATTAGATCTGCCTGTTATTGAGGCTTTTCTAAGACCTGATCAATATGTCAATGTCAAGCCACAGACTCCAAACAGCAATTAAAACATGAGCAAAACAGATATAAATATGCTTCGAGTGACTGTACGCTCACGTTAGGTGCGTGTCAGGCTTCCATACTCGTCTAATCATAAAGAGATTACATTTTCCAACAGAGTTCACTTAGCAAGCAGGAAATGACAGGACACAACGCATAAAAGCATTTATTCCCTTCAAAGAAAAATCACCCTGTAGGGAATACAGCGACCACAGGACTATTTCAACATCCACCAGAACATAAAGTACAAAAAGACAACTGGGCATAAAACCTCTGATATGCATAAATTAAAAGACACCTGGGACATTAGACAAACCCTGATTCATAAAGTACTAAAAAATAGACATATAGACAAACCCTGAATGCTAAAGTACTAAAAGACACCTGGGACCATATAGACAAACCTCTGATACATAAAGTACTAAACACACCTGGGACATATAGACACCCTCTGATAGCATAAAGTACTTAAACAACAACTATACGATAGACAAACCTCAACATAAAGTCTAAAAGACACCTGGAACATAAAGACACCTCTGAAGCATAAAGTACTAAAAGACACCTAGGACATAAAGACAAACCTCTGATATGCATAAAGTACTAAAAGACACCTGGCACATATAGACAAACCTCTGATATGCATAAAGTACTAAAAGACACCTGGCACATATAGACAAACCTCCGATATGCATAAAGTACTAAAAGACACCTGGGACATATAGACAAACCTCTGATATGCATAAAGTACTAAAAGACACCTGGGACATATAGACAAACCTCTGATATGCATAAAGTACTAAAAGACACCTGGGACATATAGACAAACCTCTGATATGCATAAAGTACTAAAAGACACCTGGGACATATAGACAAACCTCTGATATGCATAAAGTACTAAAAGACACCTGGGACATATAGACAAACCTCTGATATGCATAAAGTACTAAAAGACACCTGGGACATATAGACAAACCTCCGATATGCATAAAGTACTAAAAGACACCTGGGACATATAGACAAACCTCTGATATGCATAAAGTACTAAAAGACACCTGGGACATATAGACAAACCTCTGATATGCATAAAGTACTAAAAGACACCTGGGACATATAGACAAACCTCTGATATGCATAAAGTACTAAAAGACACCTGGGACATATAGACAAACCTCTGATATGCATAAAGTACTAAAAGACACCTGGGACATATAGACAAACCTCCGATATGCATAAAGTACTAAAAGACACCTGGGACATATAGACAAACCTCCGATATGCATAAAGTACTAAAAGACACCTAGGACATATAGACAAAGACAAACCTCTGATATGCATAAAGTACTAAAAGACACCTGGGACATATAGACAAACCTCTGATATGCATAAAGTACTAAAAGACACCTGGGACATATAGACAAACCTCTGATATGCATAAAGTACTAAAAGACACCTGGGACATAATAGACAAACCTCTGATATGCATAAAGTACTAAAAGACACCTGGGACATATAGACAAACCTCTGATATGCATAAAGTACTAAAAGACACCTGGGACATATAGACAAACCTCTGATATGCATAAAGTACTAAAAGACACCTGGGACATATAGACAAACCTCTGATATGCATAAAGTACTAAAAGACACCTGGGACATATAGACAAACCTCTGATATGCATAAAGTACTAAAAGACACCTGGGACATATAGACAAACCTCTGATATGCATAAAGTACTAAAAGACACCTGGGACATATAGACAAACCTCTGATATGCATAAAGTACTAAAAGACACCTGGGACATATAGACAAACCTCTGATATGCATAAAGTACTAAAAGACACCTGGGACATATAGACAAACCTCTGATATGCATAAAGTACTAAAAGACACCTGGGACATATAGACAAACCTCTGATATGCATAAAGTACTAAAAGACACCTGGGACATAAAGACAAACCTCTGATATGCAGACTTCCCCTCCGGGAGTCGACTTACAGAACACATTTTAAACAATACGACACTGTCTTTGCCAAGAAAACGCTGCCAAGGTCACAAAAGCCAATTTAAAGCATCAGCACAATTCATATTGGATTTCAAATAAACCCGAGAGAAAGCAGGAGCTGGCGCCCATTCCTCACAACGAGACAAGTGACTTACTGCCTTTGATTTGCCCGGAAGAAAAACGCCGGGGAGGAATGATCCTCATCAAACACCTATTTTGCTTTCCCAACTGTGACTTTAGAACTACAGTAAAGAGAACAAAAGCATATGAAGGAGACGGTACATTACTGTCAGTCTGTATGTGACGCCAAAACAGGTGATGCTGTGAAAGCGACGTGTGGCTGCATCAGATAATACATCGTGACATATGGGCCATTCTTCAAACCGGGTGCCATGAGCCCCTCGCACACAAGCATGCACAAAAACACATGAACCACGAACAGTCTGCTAATATAGACATTTTATGTTCTTTCATAATGGCGTTGCATTTTGTGCATGCTGCCAATTTCAAACTCCTTTGCAGCAAATATTTACATTTGCATTTTTGCCTCTTTATATATTTTTAGATTTTAGTTAAAACATACTTGTTTCCCATTTATTTCCCCATGCATCATCCCATGTAGACTTTTCCATAAATGCCACGACATCATCACCCTTTCAAGACGTGACCTCTTCAAGGACAAGATAAACTCTGTTTTTAAAAGGTTGATGTAGTACAGCACAATCTTACATCAACCCTGTTGAAAGGGTCATTTATAATAAACCACCGATGTTTGAAAAGATTATTAGTAACATTTCTTTACATTAGTTAACATGAACTAACTACTAGCAATACATTTTTACGGTATTCATTAACTTTTGTTAATGTTAGTTATTAATAATAAAAAACTACTTTTTTCCATAGCATTTCATGTAAGCTAAGCTCACAGTGCATTTTGACTTTAAAATGTATTATTAAACATAGAATTTAACATTACGTTTATTAAACGCTGTAGAAGAATTGTTCATTGTTTGTGTTAATTAATGTAGTTAACTAATGCTAACAAATGAAACCTTATTGTAAAGTGTTACCAGTTATAGACCCGCTGTATTCTCTTCTGAAGAAGCACCAGTTTTATGACTTTAAGGTTTGCAATGTCAAACTAAACTGTAAAATGTAATCAATTAACTATTCTGAAGGCACAATTATGTCCCAGCATATATTAAAATGCATTAAATTAGCTGCAATGCAATTCTGTAACACACTATATACCTGCTAAAATGTTTATAATCATAAAAAATACTTTAAAGTCACAATGAAATCAAAATGTACAATTCTTATTTTTTACTGAATACTGCAGTTTATAATAAATCATCTTTCTGCTGACATCATTATTATTTTTTTTATTATGTGCTCTTAGTGCATTCAATTTGTTTCCACAGGTTATGCATCAACCATGTAACTATTATATTATTTCATTTGTAGACCAATGACCTTCTCCGTTAATCCTAAAACTTTGAAATAATGACATGATCATCCTTTCAATAAATGAACTCTTCGAGGACAAGTTAAGCATTTTATGTCATTTTATGCTTCAATTTTGTCAGAAAAGGACAATCTTACATCATCGGCCCAGTTACTATGGTTATTAATTGTAAACAAATGATACAAATTTCAGATTTAAATTCTCTTCAGAAGAAGAACCGGTTTCGTGACCTTGGACAAAATATTTTTTATGTTGAACTAAACTCTGAAGTAATTGAACTGGAATAAATAAATTAATTAATTAACTATTCAAAAGGCAAAATTATGTCCCAACACATATTAAAAATGTATTTAGCTATAGAGATGGCACAGTGCAGTATATTAACACATTATATACCTGATAAAAAAGTTTAAAATCTTGTAATCTATTAGATTATACTCTTATATTCTTTTCCATTTAATATTGCAGTGTTTATCATAAATCATTTATCTGTGCACATCGTTATTTTCTTATTAACTCTTAATTCTTTTAATCAAAAACATTAACTTTCTCTCTCCTTCACAACAACATCTCTTCTCTGATGACGTGTGCAATGAAGTGCTGGACACAATCACTTCCCTCACAACCTGTCACTCACATGATTCTATCAATCCAATAGAATCCCGACGGACAAATCCAAGTCCCGGCCTACATTTCTTCCTGCTCAAGAAGCCGTTTGCTCAGATATATCACAATAGAGAAGAAAAAAGCGACAGCAATTTCCATTTCATGCTGACTTCTAATCTAATTGGAAAGGCACCCATTTCATACTAATGACCCGTTTTATGTTCTGCCAGATGTTTAGGCACAGAGAGCTTATTTCACCTTAAACTGCTTATTTATATTACAATTTCGCTATCGAGGAGTATTTCCCTTAAAGAAAGATGCTAGTTTTCTAAGTTCAAATGAACCGAGTCATTTCTCTAATGACTTGCATCAGTCAAAACGCTGTTGAAAATGAAAGATCTGGTCAATTTGGCATGCACAGATGCAACGTATTGTTCAAAAGACGTGTACAAATGATACATGCACAAAGAAAATGGTCTTTTTACATCTTCAACAGCAATCAAAACACAGCCAGTAATTGAGAAAGAAAACACATCAACTTGGGAAGAGAAAAAAAAGACTAAATATTTCTCTCAAAAGATTTTTTCAGAAACTCCGTATTTATATTTCAAAGTCAACATAGCAGTAATCAACAATGTTTTGACAAGTTAATGATGATTTATTTCCAGCCAGTGTGAAAATACAATGCAAAATACGTATGAGTAATTAGAAGAGCAATTAGATGCAATCAGTATTTCCAGGGGGGGGGGGGGGGGGATCATTCTAGCAAACTTTCAAAAATAATAACATGCCATTTTTATCATAATGATGTGTTTTTATTTGATATGATCCATAAAAATGCTTATATACCAACCTAGCTGTTACTGTAAAATCTACTGCCATCGATACAAGTTGTATAATAAAAGGCCACATTTATTACTTAAAGTTCAACCACAAAACACAATCAGGGTAACACACGATACTATAATAACTCTGCAAACAGCAAATAAACAACCCAACATGCTACATAAACATCCCAATAATCATAACAACAGAAAAACATGCTAGTTCGTACAGACATTTCAAGGAATGCTTCTTTGCCCAAAGTATAAGGTCTCTCTTACTTTTTGTTAATAAAAAACACCACAAAAGAATATTTTACAACAAAAATATACTCAATTCCTTATTAAATATAATATAATTTGCCTCTGTAAATTGCAAGGCAATTTAAAAATCTCTATATAATACGATTTTTAAAACGCTGAATAGCCTATTCAACAGCCTATCTTCATACTAATTAAAATAGACATGGAAAGCATTGCTCTCCTGTTAAAAGTCGCACTATGTTTTACAGTGGAAGCTTTAGTCACTTTCAGCACCTCGGACAGCGACAGTCGCGCATCACTAATACTCGCGGCTTTGACCCGGCAAACACTTCAGCGTACTAAACCGCACTGGACAAACTCCAGGATTCACGACTAAACCACAGAACCCCTCACAGCTCACGGTTCCTCCAACAGGCAGGTCTCAGCAGCTAACCGCTCTTCAGCGAGAAGTAAGAGAGACGCTTCACCTACCGCTTCAGTCGCCTCCATCCTCCGAGCTCGCGCTGCTGTGAGCGAGTGTGAGAGAATGAGCCTCGATCCTCTGCGCCACGAAACCTGATGGCGGGAGCCGTGACGCGACAGGCGCGCCGTCCAATCACATCGCGCTCTGGGAGAAACACAGCCAATCAGAAAGACAGTTTCTCTGTTTTGCATAGCAAGGTTGATTGACGTTGTGAAAATATTCAAAGATAGGAATTCGCTGTCATATTTAGTAACAATTGTCATATTACTTCAGTAACAATTAAAGTATACAGCACTGGGCAAAATAAATACAAAATGAGAGTTTTAAAACTCATCTCACGGATTCTTGAGCTATAAGAAATAACATTTTACACAACTTTAGTTTTATAACAACCATCTGATTTAATTTTTATAAATTATATTATCAATCACTATTTTGAAAGAAAAAAAAATATATAAATATAGTATATATTGTGTTATATTGTTAGTGTGTGTGTGTGTGTGTGTGTGTGTGTATAAATGTGTTTGTGTGTGTGGTTGATTGATTGTATGTTTTTGTGTGTGAATTTAAGTGTGTGTGCTGATTGCTTGTAAATTTGATTCGTTTTTCAGTGTGACACTAAATGTGTATATAATATAATATCCTTTCATTAAAAACTAAAATAAAAATGCAGTTGTTACCTTATCCTAAACATCTGTGATTTCTTCTTTGAAGGCTTGTTGCTGGAGACACTAAATGGGTGATTTCTGTAAATATGCTCTGAAAAAATATATAAATGAGTATTATACAAAATAATGTGACTTGATTAATCTATGGAGTTATTTGGAGCCGTTCTGGCCCTTATCGTATGCATTTATTTAAAATATTTCCCCCATCTCTGAGAAGATGGATGCGTCCAGTCCGGTGCAGCAGAGGTCTGTCAGGTGCGGCTGCATTAACACCACTAATCTGATAGAGTTAACGACCTTAGAGAGACTGACATTGATGTGTACAGCTGATAAGCTTCAGCGACATCAAGACATGGTGTGTGTATTATCCATCCTCCTGATGATGCTTAGCGTTTCCAGCTCATCCATCGAAGAGCGGTATTAGTCAGCGCTTTATTCATCTGGGGTAGGAAGGACGAGTGGATTAGGCCTTCTCCTGAGTTTACTGCCTCTGAGGACGTCATTATTACAAGAGTATTATTCTAATTTTCTGTTTAAAGCTTTAGAGAAGTTTTGAGATGACGCTAATGCACAAAGCCTATTTGGAAGGGGGTCATTTGCAATATTTTAAGTTTTAAACTTAGTAAAAAAAAAAAAAGGAATAGTTCACCCAAAAACAAACATTTGCATTCACCCTTAGGTCATCCAAAATGTAGATGAGTTTATCAGAACAGATTTGGAGATTTGGCATTACATCACTTGCTCACCAATGGATCATCTGCAGTGAATGGGTGTCAGAATGAGAGTCCAAACATGTTTATAATGTGTGTGGATTTAAATGTGAGACGACAACAGAGGATGGACTTTTTCACTGAAGTCATGTGGATTATTGTGATGTTTTATCAGCTGTTTGGACTCTCATTCTGACGGCACCCATTCACTGCAGAGGATCCATTGATGAGCAATTGATGTGTGTCAGATGCCCTAATGTCAAATTTTTCAGGTGATCTATACCTGCATGACTTTGAGTGACTGCGAAGGAAAAGCATCAGGTGTGCATTCATGTGAACTCCTTCAAACCTTTCTGCATCCCAGCATGCACCTCAGGCTGAAGAACGTCAGAGTGAGCAGAGTCAGAGAATCTAGACAAGGAAAAAGCTCTTATATGGAATCTAGACAGGAAAAAGCTCTAATATAAGAGTTGATATATGTGATCATTACATCATTCCATACTAAGTACTTTCATTGATCATTACATCATTCACATACTGTACTTCCATTCGGAGTGAATTAATTCGGAGCATGAGAATTAATTGGTGTCGAACTCTGTGCCAGTGTAATTGCCAGTGCCCTTTTTAACAACTGTGGCACAAAAGCCCTTTTTAACAACTGTGCACAAAAGATTCTATTTCTGTGATAATAAATGATTTTAACTAAAGTCATTCAAAGGATAATAAATGATTTTTGAATTGTCATTGTTCACAATCTTGTAACAAAAGTGCATTTTTCTTTTTCTTTTAAAGGAAAAGTTCACAAAAAGTCTTAATCTGTTGAAATTTTAATAATGTACTGAAATTTTAATAATGTGCAATTACAATCAATTTTGGCAATTACAATCAATTTTGGAGCTTGGAGCTTTGAAGGTTCAAATAAAGTACAAAAAATAAATACAAAAATCCATATGACTCAGGAACTATATTCCAAATCGGTTATAATAAATATCACATGATGGGTTTGAGGAAGACAAGACAGAAATAAAAAATGTCATTCTTAGAAAAGGTGGAATCCGCTCTAGTTTTTCATGCAACATTCATAAAAGCAGCAATGTCTGATCTGTGAACAAATCCTCCGTTTGAGTCAAATCTTTTCAAACATTCTGCTGATCTGATTCACAAAACCAGTCTGAATGATTTGTTCATGAATTAAACTGATCTGTTTAACTCACTGCTGGACAGGCATATTAATAATAAACACTGACTCAAATTTCAGTTTCTGACACAAATCTATGACTTCAGATGAGTGTTATTTTAGTACCACTAAGATACTATTATAGTTTTTAATATAAGTTAAAAGTTTATAATATTTAGATTTTTTACATTTTGTTGTTCATTTTTAATATTTATATTTATGTTTTTAATGTCTATAATAGTCTTGTTAATTTTTAATAAGTTAATAGTTTATGTTTTTATAAAACGTTTTTTTTTCATTTTTATATTATGTTTTAATTTTAGTTAAGTCTTATTATTAGTAGTACACAATGTTAAACTAAATAAAAAAGTTGCCTTGGCAATTAGATAAAAAAAATAAGTTTATGTTTTTTTTAATAATTGATTTTATTTCAGTTAACATTTTATGTTTGTTATTTATTTATTTTTAGTTATAGTTTATTATAATAACCTTGCAGAAGACAATATTGGTGCAAGGTTTTGAGTATGGACAACTTTCCTGATACCTCTGAACCATTTTTGAAGCCTGAAACTCCTGCAGTGCATGTGAAAAATGAAGAACATTTACATAAAATTGACAAGAAAACTGACATGAGGATGAGTAAATAGTTATAGTTTCATCTTGTGCCTGAACTATTTCTTTAAAGTTCTTTAAATAAAACTTAAGTCTGAGATGCCTGGGTGGGAAAGGTGAGCTCCATCCTTCTCTCTGTATCGTCTGACAGCATCTCTGCAGAAGATGGGCTTTGCTCAATGATTCATGTGCTCTTGGAGGTTTTATGAAAGCACAAAGACAGATCGACGCATCATATTTATCCAGCAAGACAAAGCGCGTGCGAGATGGGAGTAACTAACTTTAAACACAAATGGAAGTTGAAGAGTGAAGCTTTCAATCTTTCTTTCTCTTCGGCTTTTTCCACTCGTGTCGGCAGATTAGCTCACACCCTGCAGAGACGAGAGGCCAAAGGATTTCACAGCATTAAACCACTTGCTGCAGTATAGCCTATATACGAGAGAGCTTAGTAACTGAGATAAATGATCTAGTGACAGTTTCAGACATCTACAGCAGATGGACTGCTGGCTGTATGAACACACTTATTTCAGATGTTCGTGAGAAGTATATGGAGAAATAATACAAGCATCATATTTAAGGTGAAAACTTGATACATCCACATCAGTGAGAGACCATAGATAATTCAGACCAAGAGCTTGTGAGACATGTTCAGCTCTTACAGAATTCATTCATTTTTAAACGGAAGGTGTTTCACTCTTGACGTGATAGTTTTATATCTAAATATACTGTAGGTTTCTTTGGATCTTTAGATAATTTATGTGTTAATGCAGCATGCAATGCAAAACAGATGCCATAAACAATACCGAAATATGCTACAACCCGCATTCCGTAAATGTTGGGACGTTTTTTTAAATTGTAATAAAATTAAAGCTAAAATAATTTCAAATCACATGAGCCAATGTTTTATTCACAATAGAACATAGATAACTTACATGTTTAAACTAATAAAATGTATGCACATAATGAGCTCATTTCAAATTTGATGCCTGCTACAGGTCTCAAAATAGTTGGGACGGGGGCATGTTTACCATGGTGTAGCATCTCCTCTTCTTGGGCATCGAGGTTATGAGTTTCTGGAGTTTCGGTGTTGGAATTTGGTCCCATTCTTGCCTGATATAGGTTTCCAGCTGGTGAAGAGTTTGTGGTCGTCTTTGATATATTTTTCGTTTAATGAAGACCCAAATGTTCTCTATAGGTGAAAGAGCTGGACTGCTGGCAGGCCAATTCAGCACCTGAACTCTTTTACTACGAAGCCATGCTGTTGTAATATCTGCAGTATGTGGTTTTTCATTGTCTTCCACGCACTCTCAAAGCATTATGACACAACGGGTGTCTTTTTCCTATGCTGATGCTGTGAAGAAAAAGACGTCAGAGGTCATCTGGAGGGGAGCATATGTTGTTCTAAAACCTTTATATACCTTTCAGCATTCATAGTGCCTTCCAAAACATGCAAAGAAATGACTGAATGGTAGTGCATGTTCTTATTTACCCATTTATCCATAATACAAATAAGATAAAATACATGCCAGATGAATCAAGAGAGTTCACATAGCTCTTGATTATGACCCCTCTCCCTTTAACATCCCGCTGATGCTGATGAGTGTATTTTGAGGTCTTGAAGCTGCTGTATGAGAGCGCTGAGTGTTCCAGCTTCTATCAATCTAACACTTCTCCCTAAGGCGACTGTACAGCAAGAGCTATCGATTTACAACAGTCTTACAGGTTTGCTTAAACACTACACCTTGAAATTCTCACTGTGAGTGAAGCTAAGGATTCCAGTTAAAGCACAATAACAGCAGAAGTGCAGTTGACCAGCAGTTCATGTGATCACGAGTCAGCACCGTTTACTTCAAAAGTCTCTCGTTGCTGCTCAGAAGAGTAAGGTTAGGCTTGATGAAATGTGTTTTCGAGTAAAACACTACACTGTACTGCTGTGCTAAAAAATAAAAATAGACTCAATGCACTAAAGTGCAAACTCTCAACGCAACCAGAAAAGCAATATTTAAGAAATATAAACAGCATGAGGGTTTTAAACCACACGAGTAAAGAATTTTCATTTACTCATTCATTTAAAATGAAGAAATTAACCTGAATGCATAAGCGGTGATATCAAGACGTCTTTATTGTAATTGCATCAATAAATTAGCAAGACCTCTTTGTGAACCAGCCCGACTTAATTTAAACCATCAGGGATTGTCCAATACAAATCATAGAAGACATCTCTAAAAGATAATTTTCCTCACAAAATATGTTCTGTTTAGAGAGAGAAGGATATACACTTCTATTATAAACAAGACAAGAGATTTACAAATGTGTGTTTTGTTCATCTTCCTCCCACACAACACTCCGGGTGCTGCACAGAACGAAGTAAAAAAGAGAAAAAAAGGTTGAAATGTGAAAAGAATCCCCAGGATACAATATAACCTTATAAAGAATACAAAAATATAGGGATGCAAATCTAAAGAGTTCAATTTAGTGAAACATTGTCTTCTCTCCATGGACACAGAAAAAGCATTGCAGAAAATATATGCTGTGACTAATTTTAATAATTTAAAACAGAACTCAAATGTTTTGCACCATTTTCGAATGGTTGAAGCAATCAGAAAGTTTGTAAAATAGACCCCTATATTTGGCACCCGATAATTGAATATCAGTTATTTCTAAAATACAATTTTGATCTTGAACATTGAAATAACTGATTGTTGCATTGCAAATATAACATTTTAATAGACTTCCAAAAAATGACCAGCAACTGCATGAGTGTTAATTATGAAATCATGACCAGCTCATGTTCTAACCAAAAAATAATAAAAAAAATCCTGCATAACTAAAGAAAATTAAGCCTGTTTTTAGAACCAATAAGTTTTTTTGCACTGTGATTTGAATAACTAAGTACTGTAAGGAAATAAAAAATATATGTTACTATAATAGACAATATATAAAATTCTAATGCACTGGTTTGCTGCTAAATTATTATTGGTGCTCAGCAATATATATATATATATATATATATATATATATATAGAGAGAGAGAGAGAGAGAGAGAGAGAGAGAGAGAGTTTTCTTTGCATTTAAAAAAAAAAATTTTTTTAATATTAGAGCAATTACTTTTTTTAATTACTGTAATGAGAATTGGGAGATATAAAAAATAGGCTTTATTTTCTTGATGCAAAATTTAAGTTTCTATTTCTATCTTTTGCTTATGGAGTCAAATATGACCTTAAATTATTTCTATGTCTCTTCATAATTTCACTTTCTTTCAGTCTTTCTTCCAACATAACACAGAAACCATCTGAACCTGCTCCTACTTTATATATACACAACATATTTATCATTTCCCGAAATCCTTATCAACTTCCTGTTACCTTTTCACCCCCACCGTCTCTCTCTCCACCTTTCCTCACCCGTCCAATGGCGAGATTTTCACCCTGCATTGGAAGCTCTTCATCATCGTGATGTGTCCTCGTGTTTCTAAAGTTCCCACAATACTTCATGCTGTTGTGACATGCTCTGTGTGTCGCTGATCGATGAGATGTCTCCCTCGCTCTCCCCGTTCCTCTTTCACAGCCGGCCCGAGGCATTGTTGCACTCCTCCTAAAGTGTGGTCCTCTGAGTTGCTTTCCGACGCTGGTACTTAGGAGACTTTGAAGTTTCGCTCTTTGGGGGCCAAACGGGTTTGACTAATTTCACATCCTGATCTAGAGAGAACGTCTTTTTCGGAGAGGCTGTTTGCGGAGGCCACACTACAGAAATTTTGTTAGGGCTTTGATCAGGTTTATTTGCTTCTTTTTCAAACCCGTCTGAGAGCGAGCACATGCTACTTTGCAAAAGTGAATATCTCCAATCCGATCCGTCATGGTCTGTATTCCCTGTATCCCGCATGCCCAGTAATTCCCTTTGCGATCCTGGTCCAAATCCATCCTCCAAATTCCCTTTAGACTTGAAGAGTTGTTTATAATGTGGCTGGCAGTATAAATGTCCATGGAGAGAGACAAAGTTTCCAAGGCTGTCAGACAACAGAGTTTCATAATTCATAAGTCACAGAAAATATATAGAGCTGTCTGCATTCGCAGTTTGTAAATGAGAACTGCACTGCAAGCTTTCCATTTGAATAGATTTATGCAAGCATACTTTATCTTATAGTTACAAATAATGGTACTTTATTCCAAAAAATTATTTTAGAATTGATTATGTTGGAATACTTACATTGTTAGACCTACTAGAATATTTATGTTAATGTTAAATATGATAAATTGTCTGTTTATGCTCCTTTTAAAACACAACCATACATACTACAAACTCTTTACAACAATGCTAGGGTGTTGCAATGCTGCTATGTGGCTGCTAGCTTCTTCTTGGGAACTTCTTCACTTTCTCACCAACTGATCCTCTGCAGTGAATGGGTGCCGTCAGAATGAGAGTTCAAACAGCTGTTTCAAATCAGTTGTTTGGGCTATTATTCTGACGGCACCCATTCACTGCAGAGGATCCATTGATGAGCAAGTGATATAATGCTACAATTCTCCAAATCTGTTCTGATGAAGAGACAAACTCATCTACATCTTGGATGGCCTGAGGACGAGTACATTTTCATAAACTTTTTTAAAATATCATGGTACAATATTTTATAACATACCTCAATTGGTTTTTGCAGTGTTCACATAAAAAACAGGATTTATGGAACTTCTTTTTGTCGGCTATCAGGCCTTCCATGGGGTAAACCCTCTTCTTGCACACTGCACACATCTCCGACTTTGGTACTCGACTCTGGTAAGATGGTAAAGATGTTCACGTTTTAGTCAATTCAGTTTTGTGCACAATCAATATTCCCACGCACACTTTGCCAAACACTCAGTGAGCAACGCAGGCAAATCACACACTCGATGTAAGGTTATTGGAAAGTGTGTTAAGCATCTGAGTCACACAATAAACATTAAAGCATTAATACTTCTCAAACATGGAGATGAAATTACACAATATCAAAATTAGTAGTTTACATTAAATTTTCACTCTAGCCAAGCATGTGCACTGTTCAGTATATGCACCCAATGCTGGGTTACCGTTTGTTTTTAATCTAGATTTTAATTTATTTTCCCCAGCTGAGTGTACAGAAGTCTTAATAACAATTTGCAAACTTGCAGTCTCTAAAATTAAACAAACAAACCCAAAAAACACACTCAAATCCAAGTTGCTGTTTCTCAGGTCACACAGAGACAAAATTTAAAACTCAAGCTTTATTTTCCTTCAGTCGGTGTTCTGTATCAATCCCTAAATCATTTTGCTTTTAAAGTACATTTGATTCTTGCAGCACTCTCAAATGCAAATGAGACAGAGATGTATGGCAATATGGAGAAAGCAAGCATTAAAGATATTAAATTCTTACTGATTCTAAGCTTTTAAAATTTCTTTGAGTGCAGCTAAAAAGAGTGAAGAGCATTCTCCCCAGCACTCTTAATTAGGCAGTCTCCCCAGACTCTGTGATTATAGGACACTTAATTCAGTGATATGTTCATTTCTAAAAAATTAAATATTCCTAAAATAAAATAAAATAAAATTTGTTTTAAAATGAAATCATTTAAAATTAAAATAAATTAAAATAAAAAATATATATTTATTCCTAAAAATAAAATAAAATAAATGAATGAATGAAATGACATGCCAAAACAATATTTAAATAAATAATGTTAAAGTTAAAAAAGGAAATCTGTTTGTCACACTGTCCAAAAAATAAATGAAAAATAAATAAATGTATTATTGCTAAAAATGTATTTATTGCTAAAAATAAATTAAATAAATGTATTTATTTAAAACTATAAACTCAAACTTAATTTAAAACTTCAAATTCAAACTCTGTTAAATTTTCAGCTATTAACATGCAGGTAACTGTAATGAGTCCCATTTGTTTTACGACTGTCACATTCACATACACATTTACTCATCTAAAAGACAAATGTTAGAAACACACACAGTTTGACCCGGTAATGTACCTCAGAAGTTTTGTAGTAGCTTGCTGTTAAATTTCATTCCCATCATGCACTGCAGGCATATTTACCCTGCACAGCAGTCTCGGTTTGATGCACTAGTAGGTGGCTTGGCTTTCTCACCTGTGACACCTAAGCTTTTGAACACACTCTCACTTTCGGTCCACGTTTTATGGAAGTTCTTCATCAGTTCCTCTGCAGAGGCTTCAGGTGACACCGTCACCTCTGACGTCTTTTTCTTCACAGCATCAGCATAGGAAAAAGGCACCCGTTGTGTCATAATGCTTTGAGAGTGCGTGGAAACCGTCGTGGTGCTTCTTGATCCGATCATTTTAGTGCTGAACTCATCAACAGAAGAATAATGTTCAGTGAATGTTTTTGTCTCTGAAAAGCCTGTTGGATCGACAGACTTGTCTACTTTCACATCTCTGCTCACAAGCGGAGGGGAGCTCAGCTGGGAGCGCTGTTCCCTCTCTGGAGGAAGCTCAGGCTTTGAACCTTCAGATGCAATTTCACTCATTCTTGACTCCTGTTCCTCCTGTTTGTTTTGTAGCTCTTTGATGGGGGAACTTTGCTCACTCATTTCAAAGACATTTTTAATATCCTTGATGTTGAAAGCAGCCATATCCTCTTGTTGTCTTGCTTTCTTCTCCGTATCAAGCTCCAGGTCGTCAGTTTCCCTGCCAGGCTTCTCTGTATTGTCAATTGGGTCTTTTCTAATACCAACTTTGCCTTCTAACGTCTCAATTGTTTTGGCTTGTCCAGACAGGTCAACCTTTGAGAGATTTGCCTTCTCTTTCACTGCACTTTCAGTCTCGGTGTTAGGGCCTAAACGCGCTGGAATAATAATGGCATCTCCACGTACGTTAGCATTATTCACTTCAACGGTCGCCACTTGTGTTTCAGAAGACCCAAGAGTCTTCTCTTCAACTGGTTTAGAGTCCATTTTGATCTGCCGTTGGAACGTAGTGGGAGATTCCACAATTTCGGACTTCTTTCTAGGGGCCGCCACCAGGTGAGGCACCGGGTCTGGCGAGGCACCGCGGGAGAGCGTAGCTGTGGCATTTCTGAGCCGCGTCAGACTATCTGCCCGGCTCAAGGAGGGTGAAGGGGAGACCCTGCTTAAGCGGGAGCTTGGCGTCTCAGACCTGCGCGGAGGAGGCGTCGGTGGAGTTGGGGAAGGCGAAGGTGCTGCCCTCTGTGGCGAGTCGGTTCTCTTTGTGGACTCGATGGTGATGAACGTAGGTGAGGGAGAGCGCATCCGTAATAATGGGGATGGAGCTCTGGGGTTAAGAGCTGTAACGCTGCTCATCTGTTGCTTTCGACTCTTGCGTGTTGTCTTCGTCTCCTCTTTGACCACCTTCAGTGTTTCACACTTTGTAGAACAATGGAAGTCTTCGAAATTCTTTGTATGGCTCCACTAGAGACTACATTTTCAGAGGTGGCCTCACATTCATGCTTTTCAATAGCGCCGTCAAAGTGCATCAACTTTGCTTGAACAAGGTTTTTAACATGACCGAGAATTTCTTTAAGCTTCTGTTCATTGTGTTCGGCAGCTGCCACTTCCAAATCACTCTTCTCCTCTGGCCCCAGAAGCCAGGTGGGCATTTCATTGAGCAGCGTCTTCACAGACTTGGAGACTATTTTTCCCGCAACCCCCTGTAACTCTGAGATATGAGACAACATCTTCTGAACTTCGGCTTGTCTTAGAGATGTGCCGGCGCTCTCCGCCGAGGACTCAGCAGGCTCCTTTTGTGCAGATTTGCCTGTCATTTTTATTGGAACATTTCTGCTTTCATCTTTTGATTGCTCAGGAATCTGCTGCCTTCCACTGGCCTGCTTTTGAAGTTTTACAGTCGTGCCCTCCTCCTGGAAACTCTGCTGTTGGACTGCACTTTCAGTTTTGGTGACCTTGTAAACCTCAGTGTGCCCCGTTTGAATGGAGTGCTGTGTTTGCACAATGGTGATTTTTTCTTGTTTTTCATCAGATGTCAAGACTGGCCACTTAGGCTCAGGAGGCGGGGCCTCTGTGGGCGAGATAGATGCAGCGTTGGTGCTTTGAGCGGCTTCTCTGTCTTTCTTACTCTTGCTCCTCCTTTTCTTTTTTGGAGTGGCAGGGGGCCCCTCTATAGGTTTCTCTTTGGCCTCTTTCTCCACTTTATTTTCTGTTTCTGTGGGGCTTTTTTCTCTGCTTTCTTTCACCTGAACATTATCCTGCTCCGCTGTGGCTTTCTCCTTGCTTTCCAGTTTAGTGCTCTTACTAACTTTCTTAGCCTTTTGACTGTCGACCTTTTGGGGTTTGTGCTCAGCATCCTTAATTTGATTCTCTTTGTTTGGTTGGGATCGATCAGGGGAATTTTTTTCTTGATTTTTCTTTGGAGAGTTTTCCTTTTTTGTTTTGTCCTCAGATATGCTGCTCACATTCTCAGATTCATTTTTAGAGACACTTTGAGGTTTGTCTGTTTTGACAGAGGTCTTTATTTCTTCTTTGGTTGTGTCTTTAATAACCGTCTTCGTCACCTGCTGTATATTGGTCATCACGGATCTCTTCTTTTTCTTTTTTGCTGAAGTAGAGGTGGTCTGCTGCTGACCCGAAGAGCCCTGCGATGACTGATTAGAGATAATGTTCTGTTTAACTGAGAAAATAACAGGAGATTCTGGAGGAGATTTCTCATTTGTGGCAGCGATCAAAGCCTTGCTTGGGGGAGCGTTTGAGAGAGCTGTGTGCTTGGATGAATCATATGAGTTAGTAGCTGATTCGGATTTGGTCACACTCTTTTGAGCTCTCTCTTGAGTGAAATCAAATGATATGCTTGCCTCTGATTGCACCTTGCCTGTGCTCTCTGAAGAAAGCATTTCAAGGGCTGCACCGACTGACTCGTGCATGTGGATTTCAATGTCCGGGGAGCGTGGCGGTGGCGGTGTGCAGCTTTCGTCCCTCTGCTGTCTGTACTTCTGTTCGGCTTGTATTAATGGGGTTTTGAATTTGCCTACCGGGGATTTGGATGGTGGAGGAGGAGAGGCGGGTGGGGTGAGCGTCAAGGGGGCGAAAACTTTCTTGGGAGGCCGTGGAGACTCAGGTGGCTGTTTTGTGAACACAGACTGAATTTCAGAGGATATCACAGTGGACTTAACTGATGATGCAATTACATTTTTTCTACTCTTGGTCTCTCGTGTAGCCTGCACATCCATTTGCTCAAATGAAATCGCTGGCTCAAGCTTGGGTACTTTGCACAATGTTGGTGCTTTGACAGGTTTGACAGTCATTTTAGTGGGTTTGGATGGTGTTATGCTGGGCAGCGGAAGGAGGTCAAGCTCCTGTTCTGTGGGAGGTGGAGGGAGGAGGTCTAGCTCAGCCGTGGCAAGAGGATGAGGTGGTGGGGTTGGTGGAGGAGGTAAAGGGTCCAGTTCTGTCTTAGCTGGATCACATGGAGGAGGAGTAGGGGGAGGGGGAAGATCGTGATCACCCCTAATGCTCGGTGGAGGAGTGGGGAAGGAGATGCTATCATAATCCGGAGGGGGCGTTGGAGGGGGAGGCAGAGGGGGCTCGGGGTCAGGTGGTGGAGGTGGCATATGGATTTCCTGCTGTTTTCTTTTATCCAGTCTGATCAACCCCTTACAGCCCCTTTTTTTCAGGTTACGGAAGTCGGTCTTCAATGTTTTGACACCGTGTGTTTGAACAATTGTTTTGTGCTCCAGCACTGTGGTCTTTGTCTCCTGGCTGCATGCTGTGGTGTGAGCGGTGATTGCAGTGCTCTCTTGAGATGCGTATCTGTTTTGCATTGATTGCTTGTGAGCGCTTCTCTTTGATTGACTGCTCATATCAAGGTTTTTAACTGCAGGGGTGGGCGTCTGTGCCGGGATGTCTTTCACTGATGGAGACGGGGTCTTGGCAGGAACTTTGACCTTTCTTTTCGGCTGCCTTCGGGGAATCGTTGGGCTAGCTCTCTGTGCTGTTTCCATTAAGGATTTTATTGTGCCCTTAACGTCTCCTTTTATCACTTCTTCTTTTTCAGATAGCACTTGCTCTTGGGTGTCATAGAGTGATTTTATGGAAAGCTTCACGTCGCCCTCTGTGCTCGCCCTGCGCTGCATTCTGGGAGATGGAGGAGGCTCAAGTAAGAGCTGAATCTTGCATTTCACATCTCCCTGGACACCAATCTCCTGCTGGCAAACCTTTCTCTCATTTGATGCTTCTTGTAGACAGTGTATTGCCGTGTGAATGTCACCCTTTACAACCACCTCCTTCTCCACCTCTCTCACTGCATGTTTGGCCTCCTCCAGCGATTTCAATGTACCTTTGATGTCACCTAGCACTAAATCTTCCAGGACAATTTGCACCTTGGTGGAAGCAGAGTCTTTTAGCGATTTCAGCGCTCCTTTGATGTTACCAGGAATGATTTCGGGCTTTTCCACCTCTCTGGGCTGATTTTGGGCCTCCTCTAGAGACTTCAGGGTTGTAGGTAAATTAGCTCGAATGACGACTTCTTTCTCTAAAACAACCGTCTGGTTTACAGACTGCGTCAGAGAATTCATCGCTGCTTGCAGGTCTCCTCTCACAATCTCTTCTCTCTGCAAATGTTCAAATGAGACTGGAGGCTCTGTCATGAAAACCTTAACTGTGTTATGAACATCGCCTGGGACTATATCTTCCCTGTCCACCAGACGACCGGTTTGAGCTTGATTACGTGTCAGGCTGAGTTTCGTTCCCTTAATATTACCGCCGATGATTTCCTCTTTTTCAATTTTACCCGGGTCAGCCTCATCCGGCTCTACCTGCAGCTTTTTGAGGTAATCCAGTGCACCCGACTCAATACATGTAGAATAAAAGTTCACCTTTCCCCTCTCTGCTTCATCCACTTTAATTCTCACAATCTCCTCTGTGTCTGGATTGTAAAGTCTCTCAAGGCACCCTTTCACATTACCTCCGACTATATTTTCTTTCTGAGTGCTTGATTCCTCAGGAGAATTGAATAAAGAGTAGATCGTCATAAGAACATCTCCCTTTTCGTCTTCTTGAATGAGAATGCCCCGTTTGCCAGCGCCCTCCTCTTTCAGCAGGTTGTTTATGGCTTCCTGAATGTCACCTCTTATTATCTCCTCTTTCTCCACAGAGGTGCTGCTGTGCTCTTGGAGCAGCTGTTGTACGGCACTACTGATGTCTCCCCTCTCCTCTGCATTTATAACGATTCCCCTCTCGGTTTTCTCCTGTCTGTTGAGGAGGTTCATCATGATGTTATCCAGATCTCCTTTAATGATTTCTTCTTTTTGGATCTGGGGAGCTTCTTTATTCATGAGGTTGTACTTAGCCATGTGAACGTCTCCAATTTCATCTGCCTCTAGGATTATACCTTTGTTGTCTACCATTCTTTGGGTGAACAGTTCATCGAGGGTGGCTTTAACACTTTTACCAACAATTTCTGTTTTCTCCAAGCTGCTCTCATTAAATTCAGTGAACGGCGTAGTTTCAAAAAGCCATGTTGTGGTTTTGACATCTGCTTTGGGGATTTCTTCACAAATTACCTTTTTACTTTCGACATTTTCGTTAATATGATCAAGAGAATTCTTCTCAAATAGCCACACAGACTGTTTGACATCCCCCTTCAGCTGTTCCTCCATAACAACAGTTTTCATCTCATCTTCTGACTTTTCAGCATGTATCTGATCAATGGTGTTAGTTTCAAACATCCATTTTGCTGTCCTAACATCCCCTTTATGAATCTCACTCATGCTGACAGTACGCACCAACTTTTGAGACAATGCATCGGATTCAAAACGCTGCTTGTTTGTCTTTACATCGCCTCCCTGAATGTCCTCGACAGTTTTGATTGACATTTTGTCATCTTCTGCAATCTTATCAAGGGGTTGGGTTTCAAACCTCCATTTTGCTGAGCTGACATCACCTTTTTGGATATCTTCCTCTGTAACGGCTTTTAACAGATAGACCTCATCCGTCTCTCTAATTGAGTCCAGGGGCTTTGTTTCAAAGAGCCAACGGGCTCCTACTACATCACCTCTAGTTATTTCTTCTTTTGTAAGTGTGGTCACTTCATGATAATGGCCTTCTTTGTCTTGGATGGCATAGAGGGGCTGAGTCTCAAACATCATGGCGTACGTTTTCACATCTCCTTTCTCCTCATCCTCTCTGATGACTTTCTGTATCTTTCTCATTTCGGCCTCAGAGGACTCATCTTGAATCTTATCTAGAGTGCAGGTCTCAAAAATGAATCTGCCTTTATCAACATTGCCTCCCTGAACGTCTTGTACCGTACGAGCTCCTTTCAGCTCGCCGGGGGTCTCTGCGATTTCATCTATGGTTTGGTTTTCAAATAACCATTTGCAGTTTCCAACATTTCCTCTCTGAATATCCTCAGCTTGAGCACTCCTCAGCTGTCTCATGAAATCCTCAGAGGTTGAGCTCACAACGTCGGAAGATTGGGTCTCGAATATGTATTTCATCCGAGACACATCTCCGGATAGTATGTCTATCTCAGTAACACTCTTAAAATCTTCTCGCTGTCCTCCACTTATGTTCTCCAAGTTATCGGTCTCAAACAGGAAACGAGCCATGCGGACATCTTTTCCATGAATGTCCTCTTGTTTCACAGTGCGAGTTTGCAACACAGTCTCTGAGTTATCCTGTATGGCATCAAGGGTTTGACTTTCAAAAAGCCAAGTGCATGTTTTCACATCACCTTTTTGAACTTCATCAGAAGCTTTTGTACTCTTAAGCTCTTCCCTTTCATAAAGCATGTCTATAGGTTTGGTCTCAAAAAGCCACTTACATGTTTTAACATCACCTTTGACTATTTCTGCTGTCTCCCTAGTAACACACTCCTCATCTTCAATATTGCTAAAATACTTAATGGCATCGAGAGGCTGGGTTTCAAAGAGCCATTTGGCCATCTTGACATCTCCAGATTCGATCTCTTGTTGTGTTATGCCCTTTATGATTTGGAATTTAGTGATGCTCTCGTCGAATTGGTCAATAGGGCGAGTTTCAAACATCCACTGGCAGCTTCTGACATCTCCTTTGACGATTTCTTCCCGCCGTACGGTTCTGACCTCGTGATAATGCCCAAAGCTGTCTTGCAGTGCGTATAATGGCATGGACTCAAATAGATTTGTATTTGATCTAACAGAGCCAGTGGTGACACCCTCAACTTGAATCTTCTGACTTTCATCATATTGGCTTAAATCATATGTTTCAAAAATTTGCTTATAGTTGCTCACATCCACATTTTCTATATCCTCCAGATTCACCGTTCTTGTTATTTTCTTTCTCTCCTCTCTGATCTGCTCCAGCGGCTGGCTTTCAAACAGCCACTTCTGGTGTCGAACGTCTCCTTTCTCCTCAGATGTCATCATTCTTTTGAGCTTCCCCACCTCTGCAAGCTCTTTCATCTCATCTTTTGGAGCAGTTTCAAAAAAGTGTCTGGCAGACTGAACGTCACCTCCTATAATTTCTTCTGCACTTGCTGGCCTGGCATTGGAATCATCCTTTAACATATCCATCGGTTGTGTCTCAAAGACCCAACAATTTCTGTGGACATCACCCTTGTAACTTGTATCTATTTGTTCTGAATCAACTGTCTTCACAAACTCTCTCTTTTCCTCTTGAATGTCTTCCAAGCGTTGGCTCTCAAACAGCCATGTTTGATGTCGCACGTCGCCTCTTTCTTCATCAGACGCTATGGTTTTCTTAAGTTCGGTATACCTCATCATCCTCATCTTTAATGTTCTCCAGAGGTTTATTCTCAAACATCCATTTTTGGTGTCTCACATCACCTCTTCCGTCTTCAAAGACTGCTTTTTTATTTAATTGTCCCACTTCTGGAAGCTCTTTGAGTTCATCCGGTGGAGCGCTTTCAAACAAGTGTCTCACAGAGCGAACGTTACCTCCAATAATCTGTTCTGAGGCAACAGGTCTGGAGTTGGCATCGTCTTTAAGCATGTCCATAGGCTGCGTCTCAAACACCATGCAGTGTTTGCGTACATCCGCCCCAAGAATCTCTTCTTTCTCCTGCTTTTGCATTCTCTCCCATTGGGCATTTATGGAGTCAAGCCTCTTCGTCTCAAACAGCCACCTTCCCTTTTTCGCATCACCTAGCTGGTTGTCTTCCATGGATATACTAGAGATTAGCCTGATTTGAGAAAGGTCCATGGCAATGTCATTCAATGGCTGCGTTTCGAAGAGCCATCTTGATGTTTTGACATCACCTTTCTCTGTCTCCTCTCGGCGGACAGAAGTAATCGATACCATCTCACCGGAGTGTTCCCTCATTACACACATGCACTGCGTCTCAAACATCCATATAACTTTCTTCACTTCTGACTTGATCTCCTCCAGTACAGACTTCAGGCTCAGCAGCTGCTGCTCATCCATGGTTTCAGTGTCACCCAGAGAATCCATTTCTTGGTTTTCAAACATGTACCTCACAGACTTCACATCCCCTTCATTGGCTTCTTGCGTGAAGATGACTTCTTTGGTTTGCTCATCATCAGTGTGAATTTTATTTAGCGTATCCATCGGCTTTGTCTCAAACAACCAGGCAGCCGCACGCACATCTCTTTTCCCCACTTCGTTCACTAGATAGTTCCGTTTAGCTGAATCAAATTGCAATCCCAATGTTGGTTGCGTCTCAAACATCAAAGCCCTGTTCTTAACGTCACCTCCAGGAATGATTTCCTGCTGAATGATATTTTTGCCATCGTCTTCATTATCCAAATCATCCTTAATGCAGTCCAAGGGTTTGTTCTCAAACATCCAGCGCATGGACTGCACTTCTCCTCTCAGAATCTCATCCCACTCCAAATATTCGCAATCCGGGCTTCCGTCTGAATTGCTGCCGGTGTGCTCAAACTGGTATGCTGCCTCTTGAACGTCTCCTACGGCTTCAATGTCCTCGTCATCGTAAAAATCTCTTTCCAGGTCTTTCCTGACATCAGGGTGAATGTGTTTGCAGAGACGTTTCAGCTCTAATAGCTCCCTCTGTCTGTAGGATTGCTGTCTGTTCACTGTGTGGTTCATTGGAGGTTCAGGAAAGTTTTCCGCAACGTACGAAGGTTCCTCCAGTAAGTCCGGTGGGGGCGGTGGCAGATACTCCAGATCTTCATCATCATCATCAACATAATCATCTTCATCAAAAGTAAACTCATAACTCGGTTCACCTTCTTCCACTTTGTCTGAAGCAACACTGTTCAGAGCACCTGATATTTCACTCTTCACAGTTTGATGGGACGAGCTCACATCTGATGGCAACTGTGAACGGCTTTTGCCACATTCAATCTTTTTTTAGAGAGAGAATAATGAACATAATTCAGTGGAGCTCTGAAATCGCTTATACAGCAGCTGGATCAGAAATATTTGAGTGCATTTTTAAAAACTGAATGTCCAAATATTGGGTCAATTATTTTAAAGGCCTTTCCAGTATTTTTGTGTCCTTATTGTGCATTCAAAAAAATAAATAAAGAGCACCACCTTACACAATTACAAGAAAAAGTGATCTGATTTGTGTAACTGCTCAGCCGCAGCACTATGTGTGCACTCTGCATCTGAAAGAGTCTCCATTAACTAAACGAATGGTGTTTCTAACCCAGTGCATTGTTATATTAAAAAACAGCTTCATGAATATATTAGACACACTTTCCTAAAACCATCAATATCATGTACTACACTTGAAAATTACTGCACACTGCCAAAATGTCTTTTTAATGAGTTTGAATTAGTCTTTTTGACATTTTCCAAGTAAAATATGTAAAAATCTCTAAAACAAGAAAACTTGAGAAGCAAGACTGCATAGTCTAGAATGTTTTATAGACTGTTTCTTGTGTATTTTTATTGCATTTTTTCTGTTTTAATGTGTTCACACATGTTAAAAACAAAAACAAAATACACTCGTATTAAAGACGCAGTCTATAAAACATGTCTGA
Source organism: Ptychobarbus kaznakovi (assembly GCA_027422405.1). Taxonomy (NCBI): domain Eukaryota; kingdom Metazoa; phylum Chordata; class Actinopteri; order Cypriniformes; family Cyprinidae; genus Ptychobarbus; species Ptychobarbus kaznakovi. The sequence continues at coordinate 28,182,548 of CM049804.1, read as the reverse complement.
ATATCTTATGCAGTGTTGATATTCAAGTAAACCGATTTCTCAAGCAAAAAAAAGACTTGTAGTCTGCTATGCACTGTCTTTAAATAAACAGTAAAGACACAAAAATAACTCAAATCAGATGTAAAGTGAGTTTACAATAACAACGTCAGAACACTTAGAGATGAACACATGCTCTCAATTCGTATGAAGCTAAATACAACCACGCTGTTGAAAGTGTAGGGACCCATGGAAACGTAAAAATACGGTAAGCAGAGTCTTTGTATGCACTGAATCCTATTAAAGTATAATACATTAATGTGTCAGAGTAGAGATGTAGGCTAGAAAGACTTACCTTAATTTTCTTGCTGGGGGCTGCCTCCTCAATAGTCTTTTCAAAATGCTGCGCCAGTTCTTTAGTCGAGAGCCGTGGATAGTACTCTTCCTCCTCTGGAAGCAAAAGTTCAAATTAAATACATCTTGTGAGCCTCTGTAAAATGCACTGTAAGCCAAAGAATGAGTCATTGTGTGATATAGAACTTATTATCTATACATTACTGCTGGTAAACTTACCCGCTTCATTGTGATGATTCTCATAATTGGAAATAACCTCCCAGTTATGAGCTATTTGATCACGTGCAGCCTGTAATATGACAAAACAAATACAACAACTTCAATGGCATATGCAATAATGAAATAGAGTGTAACCCCCAAGATCTAAATGAACAGTTCTGGCATGAATTTACATTTATGGATTTGGCAGATGTTTTCATAATCATTGTGTTTTATAATAATAATAATAATGTTTAATATATATATAGCGTCTTTCCCAGGCTCAAGGACGCTTTACCAAAGCAGTAACACAATGGACAGTCATTTCAGATAGTCACAAACAGCCAGCTCAAATAATCAATTAAGTTGGAGAGTAGACATTTGCCCAGTTCAGAAACAAATTGAAAACAAGATGAATGCAGTTGCATATCATGATATGACAAAGACACAAAGAAACAGCCTAGCAATACATAACAACACAGAAAATGGTATGTGCATTCATTCCTAGGGAGTCAAACCCTAATCCTAATCAAACACACCTGAAGCAGCTAATCAAGCTCTTACTACTAGAAACTTCCATGTAGGTGTGTGGAGGCAAGTTGGAGCTAAACTCTACAGGACCCCGGCCTTCCAGGACCGAGTTTGGACAGCCCTGCTTCAAACCTGTATTTATTCCCATGTCCTCATTTCTAATCACCATGAGATTATTATAAGGAGGGCAACGTTATGGGTTTGATTCTCAGGCAGTGCATGAACTGATATAATATACGCGTTAAATGCAATGCAAGTCACTAAGGATAAAAGCACTCGCCAAATGAATTAAAGTAAACGCCAGTGTTTATGTGGAGGTGATGACGCTAAAACCTCCAGCTTATAAATGTCATTTTCACACTATTGAAAATTGATCAGTTGCAGTGAGATTTCACAGCAGATAAACAGAAAAGAGGCACTCTAGAGACTGTAAATTAAGAGCGCTGTGATTGTCAGCGTAGCTCCTGTTGGCGAGATCCACTACCGTTAGTGTCTGACGTGTTTGTGAAATGGAGAGTTATTAGTAGCAGAGCTGTCGGAAATGTCCGTACCCTTTCATCCTGGAGGAAGACCTGCTGCGAGACGTGTCGACCCCCGCTGCTGCTCGCCACACTCATCGCTGATGAATTTGACACCTCCTGCGTGACAGGAGACAAGGGTTGTTAGAGGATGAGACATAGAAAAACACACAAAAACACACACTGTCTTTCCAAGAAAGCGCGCACACAAAATATCTTATCTGCACAGCCTTTTCTTAGCCACAAACTAATACATTTGTGACTGTATCTCTCTATTGTGAACAGAAACACACAAGAAAAGCGATAAGACTCAAACACTCAACTGTGTTTAAACCATTATTATAGATGGATTTTTTTCTTTATAGGTGCAATTTTTCTCCTCATTTCTGTCTTTCTCTGGTTGCACCAGCCATAGTCTCTACCCAGCTGGACTAGCAGGTGACAGGGAGGTGCGTAGAGATGTGACACGTGCACAGACTGCCACAAGTCAGTTCAGTTTCATCACATGATCCTTCAGAAATCATTCTAATATGATGATTTGCTGCTAAAGAAACATTTCTTATTAAAATTCATGTTGAAGATCATTTTGCTACATAACATTTTTGTGAAAACTGAGATACATTATATTTTTTCAAAGAAATGTAAACTTTTATTCAGCAAAGGATACATTAAATTAATCAAAAGTGACAGTAAAGGCATTTATAATGTTACAAAAGATTTATTTTTTAAATAAATGCTGTTCTTTTGAACTTTCTATTCAACAAAGACACTGATGATAAGAAGATAAGTCATTCAAACACACTAATAATAATTTAAAGCAATTAAGCATCAAACCAGCACATCTGAATGATTTTTGAAGGATCATGTGACACTGAAGACTGGAGTAATGATGCTGAAAATTCAGATTTGCATCACAGGAATACATTTCATTTCAAAATACATTCAAATAGAAAACAGTTATTTTAAATTGTAATAATATTTCACAATATTACTGTATTTTTGACTAAATGAATGCAGCTTAGGTGAGCAGAAGAGACTTTAAATAGATAAAAACATAACAAATCGTAATGATTTTGAACTTTTGAACTTTATGGATTGAATTAGAAAGCTAGATATCAAACTAACAGGCATCAAATGCTGAAGGTTCTTTTCTCAAAACTCCATGACTTGTCAAAATCAAAGTTACAAATGTTTGAACATTTTGAAACAAGCGTCACATAGTGCTGCTAGCATATCTCAGCCCTTTACACATTCTGTAATACACACATGCTCTGTCAACAATTTCAAGGAAACAACATTATAATAAGATCAAAGATTCATTTATGCATATTTGCATGAAATCTAAATTACCCAAGCACAAATTAAAGCTTGGAATTAATCTGTACATTTTCATTTTCCATTTCAGGATTATGATTATGATTTATGATTATGGGGGCAGTCGTGGCCTAATGGATAGAGCGTTGGACTTGTAACCCGAGGTTGTGGGTTCGAACAGGAATTGTCCACGACTGAGGTGAGACCCTTGGGCAAGGCACCGAACCCCCAACTGCTTAATGTCGGCTGCCCACTGCTCCACTTGGATGGGTTAAATGCAGAGAACACATTTCACTCCTCATTATACTCTGTATAATTGTGTATGTGACAAATAAAGCTCATCTGAGCTTAATTTGTATTTGTTGTTTGATTAGTCATTGTCAATTACTGTTAAACGGCAGGTTTAATGGTTTCAGCCCTTGGATGAGCAGATTTTGAAATATTATAATATGTTCCAAATCACACTCCCACACACAAACACATGCAGCTGTGTGATATCATCAACAGGGATGAAATCAATACCAATCCATAAAAACACACCATTACAAGAGATACGACTGACATACACTGATGTCGATTGCATCATTAAAACCAAAGGTGACTGAGAATCAAAGCAACAGCGCAACAGTGACCGCCCACTGCTTCAGCTGCTTGGCTTCTGGTGAAGTATTTTTCCTTTTCTCCAGAGACTTCAAAAAACACTTTAATAAAGAGTTCCAAGTCATTAAGCAAACCAACCGGCTCGGAGATGAATCGCAACACTACAAACTTTGAAAAATGGGAAAAAGGACAAAGTTATTTGGCCACGCGCAGATGTGAACTGTTCCATGATATCTTTTAACGTGATTGACAAAAGGATAAAAAAAATCTCCATCTTGATTTAATTCAATATTGATTCATCTGGATATATCAGGTACAGTAGGCTACAGTATGTTTTTTTTCAAGGAAAAAATATATATTTTATAGCAATTAATAAACCCTGTCAAGTAGTATATTACTGTATTAAAGTGATTTAAATTGCATGTAAAATTTACATTTGTATTCTTACAAAAATCGCAGTTTTAGGAATTTGTCAATGCTCAATAAAAAAACAATTTTAATGTGGCATTTAAATGTGTTATATTCATCTACATTGTAAATATGAATTACAAAATGATCTGTCAGTTTCAAAAGTTTATTTGTAATATTTTTTGTATTAATGCATTGATACATCTAATCTCATATTACTGTGTTAAAAAAATTAAGGCTCTTTCACAAGATTAGCATTTATAGATTGCATGTCAAAATTGGCATTTACTGAATAAGACAAAATGTATACAAAAACAAAATCTAATGATATCAATGTCACTTAAAAATGTTACCCTTTACTGATGAATAAAAATAGAGCATGACAAAACATCTATAATTAAGTAAATAAACTCCTAAAAAGGTAACATTTTTAATATTTTATTATATAAAAAATGTTAACAATCCTCTTTTATCATATTTCTGATTGGCCATTTTCAATGTGATCTTGACATCACAAGAACTTCTGTAGCAATTTCAAAGGTTTATTAATTTTTTAATTTTTTTTTTAAATTAATATACTGATTATTGACTCTTTGTTCTTCTAGTTCTCCGTTTATTCCTGCTTAAATTAAGCAAATCAGTTTTGGATGATAAACTGAAAAGAAAAGTGGTTGAAAAGAAACGTATTTTAAACATGTTTTGTTTTAAAAAAGTCTTAAAGAAAGCTGAAGACACGTTGAGTTGTGTTAGATAACTCGAACAGAAAATAGCCTAAGCAGAACATCTAGCAGAAAAAAAAACATAATTACTCACACGACTACAATATAAACAATAAACACAGACCTCATTATCCAGAAAAAGGATAAAAACAAGCTCAAAAATACATCCTACATACCAAAGCAGTTATAGTTGAAATATACCTCCTTCCAAACATGCACACATAAACAAGTTTAATAAACGAGTGTCACCACAGATAATGAGATGACCTGCTGCAGCAGAATCCTTTGATCCTTCTCTCAAATAACTGCTGCATGATACATAATGTCAGCTTATGCTCTCAGTGCTTATCATTTACAACAAGCTTCTCTTTGTGAGCTGTGGATTACTGCCAAACCTGAGATATTTGTATGTGCTAACTCCAGCTAATGTTCAGTAAACTACACTTTATCTGTATATATTTGCATCTTGATTTCATAAAGCTACAGAGCATTTTCAGATCTATGCATCTAAAGTAGTGGTTCTCAAAATGTTTTATTTATAACATATTTGTTGTAAATGTGCCTAATTTGATCACACTTTAGTTTGGGGACTAATTCTCACTATTAGTGTTTTACCTCAATAAACTCATAATTACTACTGGTTAATAGTTAGTGAGGTAGTTGTTAAGTTTATGTATGGGGTAGAATTAAGCAATCTAAAATATGTTCATGCAGAATAAAGGTCCTTGCACACTGACTCCGAAATGTTTGTATGGGGTTTTTGTTTTTGTATTCGTCATCCTTTCCTATTAAAATACTTGCTACGGATGCAAAAACGCAGAAAATCGAACCTGATCTGAATTTTTCATGACGGACGAAAGCTTCGGAGGCGGTGTGTAAACATTATTGACACAACATGAGGTCATATTTATTTTTTAACGTGCAAAAATTTTGGACGATAATTTCGGACTCAGTGTGCAATGACCGTAAGGCATTAATATGTACTTCATAAGAATTAATAAATAGCCAATATGCTAGTAATATGCAGGTGAATAAGCAACTATTGTTAATGGTGAGAACTGGACCCTAAACTAAAGTGTATTCATAAATGTACAATATACCAAGGAAACTTTACAATCTTTCTCTTCTAGGAAAATCAAAACTTCTGCTGAGATTATCTGCTGCTAAGAAACGTAATATCAATATCACTTTCTACATCATTAATTCCTCCCAATATTACCTGCCTTTGACTAGCAGGTAGCAAATCATGTTTCATGACTGCGGTGTAACCTAAATGGTTAATAACCGCTCATAAAGATTTTTGAAACTTCTCCTGTCTGTTTAGACGTGCTTAAAACTGCTGTAAGACTTTCTTTATCAATTCTCAAAACTGAGACATGAATCCAGCACTTCAGTCAAAAACATACCCCTCATATCACCGTCATGAAATCTAGCTTACTTTGTTGAATTCCTCTTCCTGTGATTCCAATTCAAATTACATATCAACATCCTGTGGTTTGCAGCCAGTTCCCAGCTAACAGAAATTTGTTCTAAAAATGCTTTGCTAACGCTCCTAATATCTGAACATTCAAAGCATCTAGTTTTTCAAAATGTTTCAGGGGAAAAAAATCATTCCATAAATGATGCATAAATAATGTTTTTGAGCTAATGTTTTGAGAACATTATTAAAGACTACATAACTTTGAACTAACATTATAGTGGAATAATGTTTGTTCCAGGCCCGGCTTCATCCAGAATCAAACCACTGAGAGTATTTCTTAAATTAGTGAGGGTGCTAAAACTATTTATTATTTATACATGTCGTCTATTGCTATTGTGCAAAGAGCGCTCCCTTCATAATCACTAAAAAGCTGTCACTCATCTTAATCAATTACGATCTCACAAAGTTACGTTATAACCGATGAAGCACAATGAATCTCTTCTTTACATCACGTCTAAACTTTGTAATAATAAGATGATTCGTGCTGAACGCGACACCTGAATAAAAACATTGGTGATTTGAGCGTTGAGTGGATTCTAACTTAAATGCCTCTGATTGGCTGTTGCATTCAAGAAATCAACAGATATGTCTGTGATTGGCTACACTGCTCAACGCATGCACACACATGCTGAAATAGAAACCAATCTCCAGAGCACAAACCATACCGCACTGGATAGTTTGCCAAATCTGCAATGAAATGCCATTATTACAGCTTTAACTGAGGGTGCTATTGATTTCGTTTGAGGGTGCTTAGCACCCCCGTAGAACCGAGCCTGGTTTGTTCGTAACTTTTGAGCGAACCTTGACAGAGCGTTACCCAAAATTATGAGAACATTTACTGTAAACTGGGCTGAATTGAAAGGAAGACAGTTACAAAATTGCTGCCACCAGGAAAAATACGTAAAAAAACTAAATTCACTAAATTAAAATTGGTGTCGACTGTAACTATTTTTATACAGAAATTGCAAGTATATTTACAAAGAAACAGCAAGTAACACATTTAATTAAACATGGCATTTAAAAGTAGAAAACCTGAAATTGTATTTTCTTGTAAAATGCACTCCAAAAATATTTGACAATTTAGAAAAATAATTTTTACAATGTACAGTAGTTAACTAATTAATTTAATTTAAAATGCTTTTTGTAAATAAATATATTTTGAGAATGAAAGCACAACTTTATAATGATCCAAATCTGCATAGAAAGGAGGCTTTTTTACTCATGCATTTTCAAGCCAAAAAGAAAGAAAGAAGGAACATTTTACAAACGTTGTTTTAAGTAATTAACATTCTCACCTCAATTTTTGCACTGTTTTTTTATTCCTCTGCTTTTCATGCCAATTCAAGTTACAATTCAATATTCTGTGGTTTATTGCCAACTGAACTCACATTAAAAGAAAGCCAATTACTACATTTTGAAGTGCCCTGATTAGTATCCCACATGCATTTCACATTTAAAACTGGATGAAGCACATTTTAAATTGCACATCAATCAGAAATGACAAATAAGGCAATGAAAAAATGAATTTAAATATATGCTTCATAATATTTTACATTTGCTGATTCACGTCAGCTAGCACAGTTTGAGAGGCGCGTCTTTAGAGCACATCTCCCACTTTCTCCTATCATTCTGTATTCAGTCTGATTTATTATTTTTCTCTATCAGTGACCCGAAGCCACCTCGTCCCTGCAGGGCGAACAGAGCGCGCTCCGACCCACTGGTATGGATGGGTGGACTGGATTCAATTTGGATCGGCAGAGCTGGATTACACAGACTGTGACCAAAATTTATCTCCATTCTGTTTCTCTCACTGCGAGCAGTATCTGTTTTTTTTCAGAGGCAGGCACTGCATGCATAATATTAGCGAGTGCCAATGCTAATGGGCCTCAGAAGCTTGAGAGAATCTATGCAGATCTGAGAGGGTACAGATGGGTAGGGATTTGACTCGTTATTGTGTCAGATTTCGGGTTTTGGTGTAAGGTCAGCTGTAAGAGGATTAATCTTATTCTGAAAGTCCATGCACACACTCTCTTTTCTACACCAGGAGACAATTTGCTCATCTGGAAGCTGCATGCATGCTTATAGCGTCTTACACCTGTACCAGAACTAAAACTAGTGGCGATTAGAGTTGCCAAGCATGCTAAAAGATACACACGTGTCCTGTATCTAAAGGAACAGAAGTGCATTTGACTGAAACAATGTGGGACACATTTGTAGCATCTCACACCCATACGCTTCATTGCATTTGAACTAGTCTTGCATCCACGCCTTAATTTTAAAATTGCAGATTGCAGATGTGAAACACCTTTAGGAGCACTAAAAAGTTGAACAAAATAAAATTGTGTTCTTTATGTTCAGTCACGATTCTCTTGTGCCATAAATCGCCTGGGTAGAAGCTAAAATGATGTGTGTGTAATGATGTGTGACACTTCAGTACGACATTAAAATTCATTTATTTTTTTAACAGATTCTGTATTAATCAGTAACTGCAAATGCAGTAGCACTTCACACACTTAGTATGCATATACTGACCATTATTGCTTATATATATTTATAATAACATAAATATATAATATATAATTTATTTAATTAAATAATATTAAATAATTTGATTGTTTTGTATGTTTTTGCAAAATTGGTTTGCTTGTTTAGATGTAATGTTGCTGTATTGTTTTAATAATTTTAATTTAATATACTGTTATATTGGGTAATAATATTATATTTATATATATATATATATATATATATATATATATATATAAACTGTTTTCTATTTGAATATATTGTGAAATATTTATTGTAAATAAATTATATTGTGAAATATTACGTAAGTAGGAAAATTGACTACAATAATTAACATTGTTTATATATATAAAAATAAATTATAACATATATATATACACTACCATTGTCAAAATCTCTGATATTTTTTATGTTTATGAAAGAAGTCTCTAATGCTCAGCATGGCTGCATTTATATATAAAAATGAGACTTTTAAAAGCAAGAATATATTGTGAAATTATTAAGGTTTAAAATAACTGTTTTCTATTTGAATACATGTTAAAATATAATTTATTCCTGTGATGAAAAAGTTGAATTTTAAGCATCAATACTCCAGTAATGGTCTTCGGTCTTCAGTGTCACATGATCCTTCAGAAATCATTATAATATCCTGATTTGCTTCTCAATAAATATTTATTATTGTTATAAATGTTTTCCTATCATTATAAACAGTAGTGCTGCTTATTATTTTTTTAAAGAAAGTAAAAAATCCATATACTGACCCAAGCTTTTGAACAGTAGTGTATATTATAAGTTACCAGTTTGAGAAGCAGTTTCCAAGTATCTTCCAACACTGACCTGCACAGATCTGTGTGTGTGGTGGATCTGGGTGACCGTGTGAGATGATGACATGCCCTCATTCTCAAACTGTCTGCGGACACTGGCCAGACCCCCAGGCAGGGAACAAACCTCGGCTTCCTCCATGACCTGATGAAGAAAGAGACAAAGACAGAGAGACCGCCCGTGTTGAAAATCATGCTAAGCGGATTTATGCTTTTACAAGAGCTGTAAGATTAAGGGAGTGAAAGTGTGATCACTTGTCTCTCGTCTTCATCCACAATCAAACAAAAATATTCATTTATTCATGAGACAATGTGGCTTATACACACACACACACACACACACACACACACACACACACACACACACACACACACACACACACACACACACACACACACACACACACACACACACACACACACACACACACACACACACACACACACACACACACACACACACACACACACACACACACACACACACACACACACACACACACACACACAGATTCCAGCCCTCATCTCATTATCTCTGTGGCTTTACAGAATCACATTTTAAGATTTATTTGCATGGCATGATATTGTGAGGCCCTGATACTGTGAGGTTTCATTTACTCAGCAATCCTGTTAACCCTTCCATGCTGTCGCCTTCTGGAAGTATTGTTTATTTGCACATGACGTCTGCTTTGTTTCAAAGCCTACTTCATTTATTAATATTGCGAATTAATTCCATCTACAAAATGAATGAATGCAGTTTGCATGGTGCAATTCTATATTGCAAGCAAATTCTAAATATCAGATGCATGATACAGCAGACTTATAAGATTTGACACACTGTACAGTGCACTCCAGCACTGCGACCCAGACACCTGAATCAGCTCTTTAAATTGATGAACGTCTGCTTGACTTCACTGCATCTGGATGCATGCCCAGTTATAACGCTCTTCTCTATCATTTGATCTATAACTGCTGCCATGACAAATAAAAATATGAAAAGAAACATTCATAAATATAAATAGACTGTCTGACAGTAATAGTTAAAGGAATAGTCCACCAAAATATGAAAATATACCCTCAGGGCATCCAAGATGTGTTTGTTTCTTCATGGGAAGAGATTTGGAGAAATGTAGCATCATATCACTCACTCACTAATGGATCATCTGCAGTGAATGGGTGCCGTCAGAATGAGAGTGCAAACAGCTGATAAAAACATCACAATAATCCACACCACTCCGGTTCATCAATTAATGTGTTTTTTCTTGTAAACGGTGCTTGATCTGTGCATATTTCTCTCCTAATTCAGACAGCTTTTTCACTACAGAAAACCATATTATGGAGGACTCTGGATATTTTAGCAAGAGCCAATAGTTAGAAGTTAAAAATGCCTTAATGATGAATTTGTTTCTCACAAATGCACAACTTTTTTACTTCAGAAAACATTAATTGATGGACTGGAGTGGTGTGGATTATTGTGATGTTTTTATCAGCTGTTTGGACTCTCATTCTGACGGCACCCATTCACTGCAGAGGATCCATTGGTGAGCGAGTGATGTAATGCTACATTTCTCCAAATCTGCTCTGATGAAGAAACAAACATCTACATCTTATCTTGAATGGCCAGAGGCTGAAGATATTTTCAGCAAATCTTCATATTTGTGTGAACGATTCCTTTAACATTAATTGCTATTGGTAAATAATGCTTTTTTTGAACAAACGATTTCTGTGAATATATGCATCATCTATAATAAGCCTTATTTGCATAGAAAATAGGCAAGTTTGTACTTACTGTATTTTCAAAGCAAAACGCTATTTTTACTTGTTACAATTTTACTTATACCCTCAGAGTACACATTTCATAGGTCATCGTGGCTTATATTATATGTCTTATAAAAGGATCTCTTATATTTCAGCAGTCACCACAACTACTGCTTTAAATAACACACTGATGTAATAAAACCATTACTCTAACTTAAAGGAATGTTCCAGGTTTAACACAAGTTAAGCTCTATCAACAACATCAAATATAGCTTGAACACATGCACTCTGTATTTTAATTTTCATATTTATAACACAGAGGGATGCCACTGACACCACCGGTAGATTTTAACTTGTACTGAAGCAGAAACAGTAACTTCTCTGTGCTTTTTACCCTCCTGTAGGGATCTGACCTCCACCGGCGCAGAGCGGACGTGCAATGCTGTTTTTAGCAGCCGGCCAAAGAGAGAGAAAGAGAGCGAGACAGAAGGAATTGGGTTTCTGGAGAGGTTCTGAACTCCCACTGGTCAGCCATCATCACATTTCACTCTCACACTGAGACAAAGCCAGAGAAAACAATGATGTCACTGCACACGCATGACCTCTTTACTGTGGGGTCCAAAGAGGCATCCGGCCCCTCACCTCACTCTGGCTTTAGAGTGTCAAGGACATGTAGTTAATTAGTGCAGTGTTTATTTTGCTAACGAAAAAGATGAGATGAAGATGCATTGCAAATGCAATGTTGCCTTGAAAACACTCTAAACATAACATATACTGAAATATGTCCTAAACAGTCTTTAAAATATGGATTCTCATCACAATAACATCTACATTTTTAGAGCTAGCTATTTTAGGAGCTATGAGTTTTTACAAAGACAGTTTCATGTTAATTTTAGTAAAAATTAACAAAAAAATTATTTCTGAAGTATTTTTAGACATAGCAAATTTGACTAAAACCAAAGAATATGACAAGAGAAATAGTGACTAAATTAAAAGGACATTTTTTGTCAAAAGATAAAAAACTATAACTAAAAACAATTAACACGTTAATAAACCTACTTCAGAGAAACATACTCTACTGTTTAAAAGTTTGGGATGGTTAGGTTTTTAATGTTTTTAAAAGAAGTCAAAAACTAAATATTATTACGATTTCTAATAACTGTCTTCTATTTTAATACATTTTAAAATGTCATTTATTTTTGTGATACAAAGTTGAATTTTCAGCATCAGTACTCCAGTCTTCACTGTCATATATACGATCCTTCAGAAATCATTCTAATATGCTGATTTGCTGCTCAAGAAACAGTTCTTATTATTATCGGTGTTGAAAACAGCCGTTTAATGCACCCTTGCTGAATAAAAGTATTCATTTATTTCTCTCAAACAAAAACTTTTGAACGGTAATATATATTCTTATTCTTAACAAGTCTTATGCTACAGCATTCGGCTTCTCAGCAATTTTTTTTTCATGTTTAGATGTTTTACTGGAAATCAAAAACAAATACCGTTGAAGAAAATGATTTAATTCCTGTGTAATATGGGTGATTGTATTCTTCTCATGTCTAAGCAAAGGCACCTGAATCAAAGCCACTACTGATGTCACTACAGCCCTGAACGTCAGCGGAGACCAGGACACCTAGATGAGCCCCAGAGACAGATCCCCAGTGAGGACCTCGTCACCTAGACAGCCATCGGGAAAAGACACTGGAACCAGTGGAGCCCTTACAATCTGACTTTGCTGCAGTTGGAACAAACTATCCCCCCGACTGAGCCTGGTTTCTCCCAAGGTTTTTTTCTCCATTCTGTCACCGATGGAGTTTTGGTTCCTTGCCGTTGTCGACTGGCTTGCTTAGTTGGGGACACGTCATTTCCAGCGATATCATCGACTTGATTGCACAGATACTATTTAAACTGAACTGAGCTGGACAATGACATCACTGAATTCAATAATGAAATGCCTTCAACTGAGAATTGTACAATACACAACAAATACAAATTAAGCTCAGATGAGCTTTATTTGTCACATACACAATTATACAGAGTATAATGAGGAGTGAAATGTGTTCTCTGCATTTAACCCATCCAAGTGCACACACTTGGAGCAGTGGGCAGCCGACTGTGCAGCGCCCAGGGAGCAGTCGTGGACTTCCTGCCGGAGCTGGGATTCGAACCCACAACCTTGGGTTACCTCGGGTTTAAAGTCCAACGCTCTATCCACTAGGCCACGACGGCCCAGCAAGCAAATAGGAAAATAGTTTGTCAATAATATAAAATAACAAGATTGAATTGTGTGTTTAATCTTGTTATTTTATATTATTGACAAACTATTTTCCTATTTTGATATTGTACTGTTGCTTTGACACAATTTGTATTGTTAAAAGCGCTATATAAATAAAGGTGACTTGATTTGACTTGACTAAATTCTGTTTCTAAGAAACCTTTTTTTAGGAGATTTCTCCAGAACTGCCAAATCCTTGGAGACCAGGGTTTTCTGCATAATGCACTGCCTGCTGAAGTCCACTGCCTGTCTAATTCATTCGGTCTCCCTCTCTGTCCTCATCACTGCGTTTGTCTGTCAAACGTTCTGTCTCCATTACTGCGACGAGGGCGCAAATCAAACGCACACTGGTTTCTTTTGTGATTTGATGTATCAAGGCAGCAATTACTGTATAAATCAATGAGTTTGGAATTATACATGAATTTGACACGAGTGCTCGGTCCTCACGCAGTGTTTAAACGCAGAACAGTCTGAATTTATCAGCCTTGATCGTTTGCTCTAATGAGACGTTGACATAACAAGTTTGTGTGCAGCACGAGTGCCTCATTTGCCTCATTGAAATTATATTGGCTGATCAATTTGATGGCACTCAGACAGCCGGATGGGAACTGCGGAGTAAATAGTGTTAGTCTGCTCAACAGAAGATCTTAAGGCTTGTCTAAATATGACTGATGGCTGACAGTGATGAAGCAGGAATTAAAGGGATAGTTCACCCAAAAATGAAAATTTGCTGCTAAATTACTCTCCCTCAGGCCATCCACGATGTAGGGGACTTTTTTCTTGAATAGATCAGTACAGAATATTTCAAGCTAAACCCGTGGTCTTTGGTGATTCATAAAATGCAAGTGAGCAGCGGCCAGTTTTTGAGAAAAAATAAATAAATGTGACCTTGGACCACAAAACCAGTCATAAGTGTCAATATTTCGAAATGTATATGTATATCTGAAAGCTGAATAAATAAGATTTCCATACAATAACAGGACAATATTTGGCCGAGATACAGCTATTTGACAATCTGGAATCTGAGGGTGCAAAAAAATCTAAATACTGAGAAAATTGCCTTTAAAGTTGTCAAAATGAAGTTCTTAGCAATGCATATTACTAATCAAAAATGAAGTTTTAATATATTTACGGTAAGAAATTCACAAAATATATTAATGTAAAATGATATTTACTTAATATCCTAATGATTTTTGGCATAAAAGAAAGATCAATCATTTTGACCCATACAATGTATTTTTGGCTATTGCTACAAATATACCCGTGATACTTAAGACTGATTTTCTGCGTGTGCGTGTGTGTGTGTGTGTGTGTGTGTGTGTGTGTGTGTGTGTGTGTGTGTGTGTGTGTGTGTGTGTGTGTGTGTGTGTGTGCGTGTGTGTGTGCGTGTGTGCGTGTGCATTTGTTGGTGTGTGAGGCTCTGGATTACAGGTAATAATGTTGTGCGCTGTGCGTGTGTGTGTGTGCGTGTGTGTGTGTGTGTGTGTGTGTGTGTGTGTGTGTATAAAGCATACCGAACTGGAGAAGCCTGTTCTGTCCTGTTTGGAAACCGCCGCCTGGTACACAGCCATGCGGTTTTTCAGCAGGACAGGTTCGGAGTGAGCACTCTCCTCCAGCGTGCCTGTTCTGGATGCTGCAACACTACCTACAGGTGGAAAGAAATCAACAGACAAAACAAATCAATTAGTTTTTTATATTTTCAGAAGAAAAATAGAGTGGTGCTTGTCCATGCAATTAAAAAAAAATTATTAGAATGTGATGGGATAGTTTATTTGATGGCTAGGGTATCCTGGGTGGTTTTTAGGTGAGCACTAAGGAGTTGCTAGGCAGTTTTGAGTGCTTGCTGTTTTAGTGGTTTATATAATATTCTGGGTGATTGCTAAAGAGTTGCTAGACAGTTCTGTGTGGTTGCTAAGTCATGCTCGTAAGGGTGTTGCTAACTTGTTGCTGGTGTGTTTTGGGTGGTTTCTACGTTCTTCTGTATGGTTACTAGGATGTTCTGGGTGGAGTCTAGGGGGTTACTTGTGCTTTCTGGGAGGTTACCAAGTGGTCTGAATGGTTGCTAAGTATTTGTTTGCTAGAGTTAAGTCCGTTCACACCAAGAGCGATAACTATAAAGATAGCTATATTATGGTAGTATCATATAACTATATTAACGCACTGGCTGCTATCTGTTTGCTTGCTAAAGAATTGCTAGGGTCTTCTGGGTGGTTGCTAACTGGCTGCTAGGGTGTTTTGAGTGGTTTATAGGGTGCTCTGGGTGGTTGCTAGAATGTTTTGGGGGTTTCTAGGTTCTTCTAGGTGGAGGGTATTCTGGGTTTTTACGTACAGGCCGAGGTCAAAGCCTGTCACAGAAAAGCACTGTAAGAGCACACCTCTCTCTGTCTGTAGTACAAACGGTGAAAGAGTTCAAACTTAACGTTAGGGGTTTGCTCAAACCACCAAGCGTAAACATGAACAATAATAATAGCGATGCTTGACTTGGCAAACAATACTAAATTAAACCAGGTCATTAGTGCATACAAGCAAGATTAACTGCAGGGCATATTAAAAAATAGTCAAAAGAGCGTTCTATAATTTACCCCTTGATGAAAATATAAATCTGCATTACTATTTGAATGTTTTACCCACAGATTTATAGGGTCCTCACTTTGTAAAATCAACACTTAGATTAATGCACCAGTGGAACGTGACTCTAAAAACTTCAATAAAGACTGATTACAGCAATCTGGGAGTCATACAGCGGCTTCATTAAGACTTTAATTGCGTTGCTCATTAAAAAAAAGGAGATGAATTGCTTTATCCACAACAAATGACAGTTCACTAATGACTCGACAATAAAATGACATAACATTCTGCACTCGACAACCCAAACTAAATTAAATAATCAGGAATCCTGTTCAGTATTCAGCCGAGCACCTTACAAGGAGTTCATATTCTTGGATGCAGAGCAGATACGGGTTTAATATCGCATGCGACCACAGGTCAGGTCAAGACAACAGGCTATCCGTCAACGCCGTCTCAAAGGCCAGACACCTCAGAGTCGTTCTAGGGTGAAGTCACACTGTATTTCTAACAAGCCTAAACATAGCCGGAGGTGAGACCTTAATGGGAAAACGTTGCGAGGTGGTGGAGGAACTTTGATGACCAAAGGCTTTCTCGCTTCATCCAGGAGCATCAGTGACATCAATTGTGCTGTCAGCCCATCACTAACCCAATTAGACATTGTCTCTCTGGCTGCTGTAAAACCTCATTAAGGTAATGAGCTGTTGGCAGCTCGAACCGAGCATCTAATCCAGCCCTCGGTGTTCACGCATGTTTATATTGACGTATAGTCGAAGAAAAAATTCACTAATGTGGGTGTACAACTACCCAATTTCTCTAAAGGACTCAAATTTGAGGTGTATAATAGCCTGTCACATGTGATTAAACATGTTTCTGACATACAGCACATTTAATACAATTTTATAGTGCTTTGGTCTGTGCCAAAATCTAGCAAGCTGCCTATCTAGATGGCATGTACAGTAAGGGCCCTCCTGTATTCATACAGAATGCAATCTCATTATGCATGGCAATGAGCATTAAGAAAAAATAATTCCACCAAAAATTCAAGAAAACTGTCAATTATTAATTTAATACAAACTAAATCAATATTAACTGACACATGTACAACACAAATAAATAATATTTTACAAGTTGCAACTAAAACAACAATTACTGGAGTGTTTACAAGAAAATAATGTCAGACTTTCAAAATTTCACGTTTTATTTGTCATTGCTTTGTAATTATTTGTGATTTCTGAGTGAACACTTTATTTCAGTGTCCACTAAGACACTATTTTCATTCAGAAATTGCAAGTAAATGTCACACTTTATTACAAATGAACAGCAAGTAACATTGAATTAAACACAAAATGTTTAAGTAGAAAGACTGAAATAGTATTTTTGTAAAATGTGACCCTGGAGCACAAAAGCAGTCTTAAGTCGCTGGGGAATATTTGTAGCAATAGCCAAAAATACACTGTATGGGTCAAACTTATCGATTTTTCTTTTATGTCAAAAATCATTAGTATATTAAGTAAAGATCATGTTCCATGAAGATATTTTGTAAATGTACTACTGTAAATATATCAAAACGTCGTTTTTGTTTAGTAATATGCATTGCCAAGAATTCATTTGGACAACGTTAAAAGGCGATATTTTCAATATTTAGATTTTTTGCAAATCGGTCAAATATTCTCCTATAATAACATATCCATATTATATGTTGTAATGCATTATATCTTTTCATAAATAACTGTAACCAAATTTAAAATGCATTATAATATTTGAAGGTTTGTTTGTCATGTGTTTTAATGCATTTATTAAATGTGCAACAGTGAATAGTTAAGTATTACGGTAGTATATCTGTGGTTACAATCATTCACGAGATAATACAAATACATTATAAGGTGCATTACAAGGTATAAGTAATGCCTTAAGACACATTTTATAATGCATTATATATAAAGCCTTTCAGATAAGTATTACCATTATATAATTGTACACAATATTATTAGTATATATTTGTTACATTAAAATACCAAATAAAGTGTGTGCACTTTTGTGTGGCACTTCACTGGGTTTTGGATCAGAGCTTTTTTCTCAGCATTGACTTTTCAAACAGATCAGACATGCTTTGAAATAGAAGAATTAGGTGCTCTAACAAGCACTTTCAACAAAAAAGAAGAAGATCTTTTTTTCTGAAGAAAGCAATTAAAATGAATGATTGTGCTCTGGATGTGTTAGCAAATGCATGAATATGAAATGCGGTATGGGGTTTATTTGTGTTTCGTTATTAAGAAAACCATTCACAGCACTGACAGCAGCATTGTGGGAAATGCTTTGGTGTCTTCATTAGAGTGACAGTCTAAGCCGGGATCTGATCACATGCCAGTAAACGAAACACATTCAGGAAAAGTGCAAGAATCTGCTTATGGTGAATATTCATATACACACACACACACACACACACACACACACACACACACACACACACACACACACACACACACACACACACACACACACACACACACACACACACACACACACACACACACACACACACACACACACACACACACACACACACACACACACACACACACACACACACACACACACACACACACACACACACACACACACACACACACACACACACAAAACTTGTTCAACTAAAAAGCATCTACAAAGCAGTTGTTTAAATAAACGTACAGAAACAACATAAGCAATATGAACTATTTGAAAAGTTCACTAGTAATACTATAATAAACAGCATCTGGTCTCCTAGTAACACCCCACAACCAAAAGGGGAAAAAAATATTATATACATTTTTATTTATTAGAATGATTTAGATTTTTTTAATTGCTTAATTTTCCCAAATATATAATTTTACACATTTTATTCCCCAATACGCATTAATATACAAAGTAAATTTTACATTATAACTAAAATAAAATAATAAAAAAGTGAAGGTGACTAAAATAAAATAATAAAAAAGTGAAGGTGACTTATGAGGATATTGCCCCATGTCCCCATATTTCCAAACGCTTATAAATCATACGGAGTGAGTTTTTTTGAGAAAGTAAAAATGCAGAAAGCTTCATGTAAGGGGTAGGTTTAGGTGTAGGGCAATAGAAAATAAGTTTTGTACAGTATAAAAACCATTACGCCTATGGGATGTCCCCACAATTCACAAAAACAAACCTGTGTGTGTGTGTGTGTGTGTGTGTGTGTGTGTGTGTGTGTGTGTGTGTGTGTGTGTGTGTGTGTGTATTATATACTAGATATATATATATATATATGTATATTTCTAAAGACAGTAATGAGAATGTGCTTAATTGTCAAAAAATTATATTTCATTATCCCAAATATATCAGCAATATCTCCTTCAATTTCTTTATGCAAAATATAATTTCAAACATTTTTCTTTTGCTTTTGGACTGAAAAATCACCAAAACATTTTCTTGTCAGGTTGTGTAAGATTCACCCAGTTCTAATCGGATAACGTCCATTATAGAGCGCACTAATGGTTGGCGACTGTCTGCAGTAAAAGCAGCGAGGCTTATCATGATATAAAATGCTGTATTGCAGCACGATCAGCAAAACGGACTCTTCATTAACTTTTAATGATTTCCTTCCATTTAAAGACTTATTTATGGCACTGAAACATTTATTAAATAGGCACACAAATATAAATCAGGTGCTGTTTTTGGGTTAACTTCTGCAGTTGTGTAGAAACTTGCTGGAAGCTCAGTGTTTTAAATCATCTGTAAATGAAATATTTGCTTTAATGGCTCCGAATGCTGCAATGTTTGGTCAGGCATTACTATGTGCTCCTATGTGTTATTCCAGTGTCACATCTGGCAATTTCATTTACTTACTTAATTATTTGTTATGCGGCAGAAGCTTTTATCTAAAGCTTAAAGCACACTTATGATCTCCCCCGAGGAACCTGGGGTTAAGTGCTTTGTTCAAGGGCACTGTGGAGCTTCATGCATCATCTCCTGTGGGTTTTGAGTTTCCAGCACCTCCTTTTGCTTTACTTCAGTTTCATATTTCTGTGAAGAGCACCTCCTCATCGTGTGCGCAAAATGCAAGATAGTCAGTAATGTGGCATCGATCTGTGAAGAGGTTTTCATGAAAAGTGAGCGTGTCAAAATACATAGTGCTTGATTTTATAGAGTCGGGAATTTATACGTGGATCATGGAGGAGAAGTGCTGAAGTGCCTGCAAATACATACCAGAATCTGAGCTGTTGGTTTCTAATAGCAGTTCCTACTTTATCAGTGCTGAAGTAAAGCCTGTTCAACATTTTCAAATCCAGTCTCTGGGAGTCACCACATCACTTTGTTGGTTCATTTGAACCTAATAGCAGTTCCTACTTTATCACGGTGGCCGAGGTTCAACAGCTCAACGCGCTGCAACTTCACTTTGAAAACACATGCCAATAGAACAGCACCAGCAAATCAAGAAAACATTTCTGCCAATAAACAATAAAGACACACATGCAAATGCATTTCATTTTCATGACAGCAGCATTTCATTTGAAATTTGCAGTTGCAAAGTTGCATTTTATTTGCAGCGCGTTGAGCAGCACCAGTACAATCACTATTTTTATTTTTGGAAACACAGAGATCATATAATTATATGGTGACTTAAAACTAATATAATAAAAAAATAAAGACCCTTTGTACCCTCAATTGATAAGAAAAAAAGATTATACAAATGCAGCATCGGTTTATATAGTAAATTGCATGTAAATGAAATAATAATAATAATTATTATTATTATTGTTAATACATAGGCCACTTATCCAATTTGTTTATTATTATTATTAATTATTATTGTTAATACATAGGCCACTTATTCAAATGTATTATTAAATTGGGACATTTAAATGAAAATGAAATGAATATAGTTCTAAGGAAAAAAATGCCTGGATTATTTTAAGTAGATTTTTGCTTTCAAATGTTGTTCTTCATTTTGAATCTGCTTGAAACAATAAATGTTGGTTACATCATTTTTTTCCCATTTCAAAAGAAATGCATAAATACAGAGATACTGATTCAAGTATTGAAAATATGAATAAATAAAATTCATTTTTAGAGCTATATTATAAAATATACCCATGTTTAAAAAAATGTTGTTCCATTTCAAAGGAAATGCATAAATATTGATATACTGAAGCAAGTACTGAAAATATGAATACATAAAATAAAAATGTGAAGCTATATCACCCAGTCCTAAGTATACAATATCCCCAAATGGGTAAAAAAAAAATGTATCAGAATAGCTGTAATCGCCCAGCACTGAAGCCAGAACACATTTCTAAAATGCACAGCAGTCATATGATGCATGATCATGTGTGGTGGTGCAGAACATCAGCGGGTCAAGAGTACTCTATTTTAACCGTGCTGGTGTGGGGGGGGCATTGCTGTAAACCCATCAACCTGTCAAGAAGGATGAGCAACCACAGACATCCACCACCCAAAATAAGCCTGGTAACAGCCACTCTTGCGCTTCAGATGCATTTAAATGCAGCTCTGTGCTAGAGAAGATGATGGAACATCCTTGTTCCTCATATTTAGCGCAGCGCTCTATATGGCAGCTTTAGTTTACTGTTGAGCTGGTGCTGGTTGAAAGCTTTCACCTTGAGATCATACAAATCCTCACGTCTAAAGCGTGTCAACAATCTGAGGCTATCTTGTAATGAGTTATGTACAGACCCGAGCTCACATGACACGAAAGTGAAGTAATCTAGGCGCCAAGTAGACGCAAAAATAAATCTAACTTATTTTAAACCGGGCTGGCTGGTGGAGTCAGGTTTCTGAGAGAGCTGAAGATCCACACCCTGCTCAACCGAACGACTGATTAAACTCATGAAAGACGGAGAAATGGCAACAATACAGTGTGTTTACGACTGGGAATGAACTACATATATTTCAGTGCTTGTGAGGATACCTGGAAACTGCAGCTTCCCAAGTGCTACTTTGGATGAGTTCAACTGAAGTCAAGCTGCACTTTTGGAAAAGTAATTAATTGCACTATACAGTATACAAGCAATCAGAGAAGTATCTATCTGCTACAAAACCAAAAACACTGTAAAATATGACTTTAAAGCACAGACTACATTTTACAAGAAAATACCATTTCAGATTTTATAAGTCAAAATTTCACATTTAATTCAATGTTAATTCAATTCTCTGTAATTGTTAGTGAAATTTACTAGTGATTTCTGAGAAAATAATTTCTACACCATTTTTTTCAGTCAGAGATTGACATGAAACAGTATTTGAACAAATATACTTACAAAATAAAAATAAAAACAACTAAAAATGCATTAAACTACTGTAAAGGTTTTGCTTCGAAAAAGCAGATAAATTCCATGTTTTACATAAATTAAGGAACTTTTTAAACTTCATTGAAAGTAGTACTTTTTATGCATGTTTATGTTTTTAAACATGTTTTACAAGAAAAAAGTCCTTCTACTTCAAAAGTGCAGGCTTAATTCAAAGTGTTTTTTATAATTACTGTGAAATTTACTAGCAATTTCTAAGTGGAAATTGTTTCCTATGCCATTTTTCTCTCAGTGTAGTTACTACAAAAGCCACTTTTCCTAAAAAAAGCCAACATGAAATGGTAAACAAATGTACTTAAGTGTTTTCTGTAGGTTATTATTGAAACCAGAACAAATATCTTTCAATGGGCTTAATTTAAAGGGAAAACAAGTTTTCATTCACTGATATTTGTTCTTGTTTTAAGCATAAACTCACTCAATTTTGTTCAAGACTTCATTTTAGATTTGCATCTCAATGTTTAGAATTTGTATTGGAACATTTCATGCAATGAATTTATGATTTTAAGACTTTCTGCTTTGATTTAAGACGTTGAGGCTTTCATTTGTGGAAGGGCAAAGTAAGACTTTTTAAGATTAATGATTTTACTGATTCATTCATGCACATTTAAAAAAAAATATATTAAAAAAATATATATGTGCAAACTTGCTCTGTTTGTAAAACTACTTTCCTTTAAGGTTGATGTCACAAAACCTTTTAAACCTTGTTTATCAATCATTCAATTCCTGACACATAAAATCAAGTCCCACACTTCATTTGTCTCGATTGTTGTTGAGTATCATATATCACATTATGGAAGTAAATACTGATACTTACGTAAAATTCTGTTGAAGTTTGTAACTATTATACAGTAATTGTTTTGCTTTAGCAATTAATTAAATTAGCATGCAATGTGTACATTAACAGTGCAATCATCACATTTTAATGCCTCTAAAAATAAAGTAAGGTATCTCCTGAAATGCCTTCTCATAAAACAAAACAATCCCTTTTTCAATGTTTGTCGCGTAGAACAACTTTCTGAGTGAGTGAAATTAAATTTCTGCAAAGTCAATTTTGTTATTTGTTGCAGAAGGAGTGAAGGTAAAAGAGAGAGGGGGGGGGGGGGGCAAACAAATTTACAGGCAATTTCAGGACAGAAGAAACAAACAACTTCTTAATGAGAAGCTTGTGCTCTCAGTCATTAAGATGGAGCCCCAGAGTCTGACATCAGTCTGGAGGAAGATTGCTGGCGGTTCAAGCAAAGCAGGTTTATGACCGATTCAAGAAACAGCTCAATATGGGATTGCACCGCAAAATGAAAAAGCTTTTATTACCTAACACTGCAGAAACAGTATAAAACTAGATCTGCCCAAGCAAACCTCACTGAAACGATACTTGAGTTTACTGAGGGTTTGCGAGGGTGTTGCCAAGCGGTTGCTAAGGTGGTTTACTTCCTACTCGAGGCCCTCCTTCAGTGCAGTCTGTGGGACTTTGTTCATCTATTTTATCATCCACTGGGTAAAAATCTATCAGATTATTGTGAAAGAAACACCACAGCTGCCCTCAAGCAGCCGCAGGATTTCAGTCTTCACAGCACAAACAAGAGAGTTGAGATTAGTTGAAACACCTTTAATGTATAGTGGTTTAAAAACAAAAAAAAAAACATTTCCAAACAAACTTATTTGAAGATGTGCAATATTTATTTATTTATTAATTATCAAGAACACAAGTGTTGTGAACCAAGAAGTGTTTCACAAACAAAACAAAAAGAAAGAGAGAGAGAGAGAGAGAGAGAGAGAGAGAGAGAGAGAGAGAGAGAGAGAGAGAGAGAGAGAGAGAGAGAGAGAGAGAGAGAGAGAGAGAGAGAGAGAGAGAGAGAGAGAGAGAGAGAGAGAGAGAGAGAGAGAGAGAGAGAGAGAGAGAGAGAGAGAGAGAGAGAGAGAGAGAGAGAGAGAGAGAGAGAGAGAGAGAGAGAGAGAGAGAGAGAGAGAGAGAGAGAGAGAGAAAGAAAGAAGAAAGAGAAGAAAGAAAGAAAGAAAGAAAGAAAGAAAGAAAGAAAGAGAAAGAAAGAAAGAAAGAAAGAAAGAAAGAAAGAAAGAAAGAAAGAAATCAAATTGTTTTCATACCAGTTTCTTTCAAAAGTTCTTGAATGTCTGATGACGGGTATAATAATAATAATAATAAACACACCATAATTAACTTAATATTAATATATACAAAATTTGTAAATATTAATAAATAATTATATAAATTTATAAAAGAACATATAAAATGATAGTAATGATGATTATGATGATGATGAAAATTATATTAATAATAATTTATGTTATAATTAATTAATTCATGTTTATTATAATATATAACATTAACATATTAAACACAATAAATAAATAAATAAATATATACATATGTTATATAATATATAAAACTACATACTACTACTACTAATAATAATAATAATAATAATAATAGTATTAATAATTATTAATAATAATTAATCATTATGTTATAATAAGTTATATGTATTAAATATTGATATATACATATATATAATATTACATAAAATGATATATAATAATGACATATAATTATAATAATTAAAATAAATTACATAGAAAATAATAAAAATATATAGAAGCAAAACAAAACCAAAACACTACCAAAAGGCATCTAGTTAGGTTAGCTAGTAAGTTATGATAAATCATTATGCTGTTCTTTGTAAAAGTTGTAAAATGATCATTAACGGAATCCCTCTCATCTTAAACAGCAAGCACCTGCAAATCATCACAGAGCAAGCGCTCGTTAACAGAGTAATGTGTCAATCGCCACAGTCTCTAACAATGATCATCGTTTCCTCTAAAACACAATTACAGATAAACCCAGCCGATCGCTCGGTCCACCACTCACTGCGTGTCAGTCCGGAGGAAGAGGAGGGCTAGAGATCCACAGACTGGGTCTGTAGTGTCCTGCCTGTCCTGCAGGTGGTTTGCTTAGTTCTCCAGAGGCACATATAAACACAACGTGTATTCAGCCAAGCCTTGGGGAACAGCTGCTTTTATTTCAGACCGTCCCCTCGTTCAGGCCTGCGCACTGCCCGCGGGGCTTTTTTTGGAGGCCTTCATGCCTTTGGTGTCATGATGGGGAAGAAACACTCAGTGGTTCTCTCTCAAATCAAGATCATGTTCTATCATTAAAATCACATGCTAATGCTGCACTATGAGTTTATTACAACTGCATCTAATCTGAAGGTTTAACTCTATAAAGCTTGCTGTATCATATTTCATAGACAAACTTCTACTGCCTCTAAACCTGTTGCACACAATCTACTACATGCCTCCTAAAAAGTTTAGACTTTTTAACAAGTAAAAGGACGTTTAGTTTAATTGTACAAACATCCACCTTCTGCTTGCAAAATCGTTACTGATTTTATGAAGTAAATGTAAGAATGCATTTTGGATTGTTAGTAATGTTTAAAAATGAACCCTTGCTGGACAGTTTCCTTGATTATACATATTGTTGTCAGGCTTTTGAGGAGCGTCTCTCGGTTCATCTCTCAGTCATCATTGTATTGCACTGCATTATATGTTTTGAAACAGAGTTTGGATCATCAAACTAAACATTTAAATGCCATCTTACATTATTGGGAGATATAGAGTGACAACTGATATGCATTTTATGTAAGTAGTCTGCTATACTGTTACAAAAGTTCGCATTAATTTGCATTCCAAGCTATTTCACATGCACCAAATGTCATATTTTGCTCAGTTTCAACCTCTGAATAAACATTTGATGCCTTTTCCTCCTCGAGTATGAACTCCATATTCTCCTATATCATATGAGCCATAAACACCTCAAGCATCAAATGATACTCAACAAAAACATGTATGCAAACATTTGTTTTGAGACATTTTGGACTTTTTTTTGTTCTCAAGGCTTGATAAAATGTTCCTTTAAAAAAAAAAGATTTTTATGACTTTTATTTTATATGCTTTGCAAGGTTAATTTTTATGCATTTTCCATTGGTTCCATTGGCTCTGGTATCCACCTGGTTTCTGACCAATTTGCATGATTTTGTTTTATTATATTTTCAGCCGTTTGCAATGACTGACTGGAAAATGAAAATGATTTTATAAAGACTGCATTGACAAAGAAAAATAAACAGTCGAGAATAAATTCCCAAGATTTTATTTCATAACATTTTAATAATTTCCATGACTTTTCCGGGCCTTTAAATAACAGTTTTGAAATCCCTGGTATTTACAGGATTTCTTTTATGGATCATGGGACTCTATTTGGGCAGGAAATCAATAGGAAGCTTATCGAAATCTCTGGAGTGCTGCATAAACGAAAACAATTGTAATATAATGAATTCACTTCAATAATACATTGAATAATTACAAACAGTGCTGCCTCCACTTTCTAGTTTCATTAGTCATTTAAGTGCAGGAGGAACAAATGCTCATGCATAACAATCAGCATTTGAGATACGTGGCTTTGTGTTTGTTGAGGAAAAATGAGTTTGGATCAGATTCGAAGAGGACAGCAGCTTGCCAGTTCTTTAGAGAAAAAGCTCATTGGTCACTGCCAAAGCAAGGAGAGTCCATCACACCGACTGAAGGATCCTTTCAAATATGCTTGATGCTGCTGAAATTTGGTAGAGCCAACATTTGTGCATTTGGCAGACAATTTTATCCTAAGCGACTGAAAATCAAACCCATGACCTTGGTGCTGCTAGCGCCGCATGCACTAAAAGCTGAGCTACAGGAACTCAATGAACTGGGAGGCTTTCATCTGAACCTTCAGATTAAAGGAATAGTTCACCCAAAAATGAAGCTGATGAAAATGTACTCACCCTCAGGCCTTGTTACTTCAACAGGTTTGGAGAAATGCAACATTACATCACTTTCTCACCAATGGATCCTCTGCAGTGAATGGGTGCCGTCAGAATGAGAGTCCAAACAGCTCATAAAAACATCACAATAATCCACACCACTCCAGTCAAATAATGTCTTATTAAGTGAAAAAATGCATATTTGTAAGAAACAAATCCATCATTAAGCTGTTTCTGACTTAAACCCCCTGCTAATATTTGAGTCATCTATCCATAATATTTCTTACTCCAGCAAAAAAAGTCATCTCGTCTGAATCAGGAGAGAAATACGCACAGATCAAGCCCCATTTAAAAGCAAAAACAGCTCTAAAACAAATTAGTTTTTATCAGCTGTTTGGACTCATTCTGACGGCACCCATTCACTGCAGAGGATTCATTTGTGAGCAAGTATTGTCATGCAAAATTTCTCCAAATCTGTTTAGAGAAAAAAACAAAATCCACATCCTTAAATGGCCTGAGGGTGATTACATTTGCAGCAATTTTTCATTTTTGGGTGAACTATTCCTTTAAAATTCTGATGCTCTATACAGACTGAGCTCAGATGCACTAAAAACCAGCTCAAACACTGAGATGCTCTCTTACAAGCCTAAAACAACGTGCACGTACTAAGTGTCCAGCATCAAACCAGGTTCTGCGGGTCAGAGTTCTGAAGGGGTGAAAGTTCTGCAAACCGAGAGGCTCCAGAGACACAAACAGCACAGCAGACACCTGAGACCCACAGAGACGCGGAGCGACAGATGTGGGGCCGATATATGAGAGACCCTGTCTCTCCGCTCCCAGCAGGGCGCCAGCCCGCCTGAACCGTCCTCTCTAGCCAAACGAAACGAGAGTGATCAGCGTTGGGGAGCGACTAACTAAAAGTAGCGATGCTGCTAACTTCAATGCAATTTTCAGAAGCGTGACCGTAGTACAACTAAAATAGTGCAGCTTTTCCAGTAACAAGCTATTTTTTCCCAACACAAGTTATATAAAAAATATTTTCTGGCTTGTAAATCAGCGTAAAGCTTTCTCTAAGAAAAATTGTCCTTTACAGCATAAAAAAACTAAACTCTAATGGTTTCTTGTTTACCCATTGTGGCCAGGGCACTACTGTGAAAGAGATGTTCAATCTCAGAGAGTCTTTTTTATCTCGACTGTACTCGAGTCTGTGAACCTGAGTTCAAGTTCATTCATAATTGCAGTCCAAGTCCTCTATAAAATATGTTTTAATTTTCTTTAAAAAATTTATGAATCTATTATTTATTGTTAGACTTAACTAAATTTCAAACAAATAAAAAGGTTTATATGCCTGTTTTTGTCAATTATTATTTATTCAATTTTATTTGAAATTGTATTGTTTTTTTTATTTAAATGTTTTAATGAATACACCAAAACTGATTTTTAGAGCCACTCTTAGTCATCCATACTCCTAAACTTCTGTTTATCTATTAAAAAAGTTTATGTTCACTGTAGTAAAATAGCCTCAGAGGACTTCAGTGTTTATTTTTGGCTCACACGGCCTTGTTGAGACACGGAAATACTTTGACTTCCAAGATGCATATGAACAATTTGAATTTGCATTGGTATAAAAACAGAGAGAAGACGGATTGATATGAGACAAATTAAAGTAGAACTGTCAAATTCCTATATGGACTACAGTGAAATATGCAAATTATACAGAAATACACCACAACCGACCAATCAGAATGAAGTATTCTGGAGAACATTGTAATACAATCTAATTAACAGATTTAAATACATATTTCCCCCTAAACAAATTTTTTTTTTTTTTTTTTTTTAGAACAACCTTGTAGTTTGGAAAGCTCCACTGACTGAAGCCATCATAAACCAACACAAATCCGATAGCAGTGTGACTGGGTTGTCCAGTTCCTCATCAGGGGAAATGACACCTCAGCGTCCTGTCACCTGTCTGTAGAAATGTGTCGCCATATCCCCTCTCCACATCTACATCCATACCAGGAGCTCCACAGAGAAAGACGATCCCGGCATACGCCGCTCCATCATGCCCTGCGCAGTCACAGCAGGGTGGAGAGACATGAAGGCTGACAGCAGACAGACCACCAGAGACGGTATAAAACCACAACACAGCACTGCAGAATGCAATAGCTTAAAATAAAGTCCCCGCAGAACGCCAACGATCAAGTGTCACAACAACAATAACGTCATTCAGGGAGATTGTCCAGATTCAACCATTCCATGGCGGGTATATACAGACCTGACCATATGGAAACAAATGCTATTTTAGGGTGATAATGAATTGCTAACTTGTCACGATGAACTAGTTGTCAACACTAAACTAATTAATGTAAGCAAGTTCAGTTATAGTGCTAAAATTCTTACTATGTATCTATCTAATATCTACTTGACCTATAATAATCAGTAATATTTTTTGAAAGAAGTCTCTTCTGCTTACAAAGGCTGCATTTATTTGATAAAAAATAGTCATATTATGAAATATTATTACAATTTAAAATAAATTGAATAAATTGGAATTTATAGCTGTGATACAAAGCTGTATTTTCAGCATCATTACTCCAGTCATCAGTGTCACATGATCTTCAGAAATCATTATAATGTGCTGATTTGCTGCTAAAGAAACATTTCTGATGGCTATTAATGTTAAAAGTTGTGCTGCTTCATATTTTTGATTAATAGAAAGTTCAACAGAACAGCATTTATTTGAAACTGAAATATTTTGTAACGTTATAAATGTCTTTACTGACACTTTTGGTCAATTTAATGCATCTATGCTTAATAAAAATAATAATTCTGAATCACAAAAATCTTCATGACCCCAAATTTTTGAACAGTAGTGTGTTTATCGCTCCATCTGTTCACATATCCAGCTAAAAATTGTATCTGTGAATGTGATTGGTCAAGCACCATTGGCTCTATTAATGTGACAAAATTGTTCTATCACGATGTGTTATTCTTTTGAAATCTGCAATGGTCATGGCAGACTGATCAGTAATCATATTTACCCCTCTGGGGAAGGTTTTACTGGCTTTCAATTATTTTAATCTGTTTAACATTTCCTTCCCCACACTCCCTTCCTCTGCAACACCTCACTCTCTCTCACTCTTGCGTTCTCACTTTCCCTCTGCACTGGCAGCTGATAAGCAGCGAGTTTCGAAACATCTTACTGCACGCATGACAAAACAGAAAGTTGAAATGGTGAGAAAGAGGCTCAGTGATTACAGTCTAGCTCCAGAAAAAAGACTGGTGAGGTATAAGCATTTTAGAGACATACTAATATTTACTAATCCTTTCAGAATAAATGAATGTTAACAGTTCAAAGTAATTAATAGTTCACCCAAAAAATGAAAATTTGCTGAAAATCTACTCACCCTCAGGCCATCCAAGATGTGAATGTGTTTGTTTCTTCATCAGAACAGATTTAGATAAATGCAGCATTACATCACTTGTTCACCAATGGATTCTCTGCAGTGAATGGGTGCCGTCAAAATGTCCAAACAGCTAATAAAACCAATAATCCACAAGACTCCAGTCCATAAAAGTCTTATCCATCAAAGTGAAGTGAAAAGCTGCATTTTTGTACAAAAAAGAAACACATTTTTGTCTGTTTTTTTTTTCTTCCTGTTGCTTTCAGGTTTAAGCAAGTCTTCTATCCATAATACTGCTATCTCCAGTGAAAAAGTTGCCTTGTCTGAATCAGGACAGAAATATGCACAGATCAGAAGTGAAAGCAGTTTAGTTGGTGGATTTTGATGTGAGACCACAACCTCCAAAAATGGACCTTGGACCACAAGCCAAAAATAGGCTTTTTTTTAATAGTGTTTTTATGGATTATGGACTCTATTTGACAAAAGCGATGCTTCTTACAAATACAAAACTTCTGGCTTCACAAGATGTTAACTGATGGACTGGAGTGGTGTGGATTATTGTGATATTTTGTATCAGCTGTTTGGACTCTCATTCTGACGGCACCCATTCACTGCAGAGGATCCATTAGTGAGCGAGTGATGTAATGCTGTAATTTCTCCAATCTGTTCTGATGAAGAAACAAACCCATCTACATCTTCGATAGCCTGAGAGCGAGTATATTTTCATCTTATTTTAATTGTTTTGGTGAGCTCCTCCTTTAAATCACATATTGTTTCAGCTCATAGTGAATGTGTTGTATGTGTACAGGTTAAGAACAGTTTTATTCACTTACACTAATGTGATTCGCTGTAATCACTTTCAAATGAGCCGGTCCTCTCTTCGGTGACTGCGAGAAGAGCTCGATTCGACTCTGATTCACAGTCTCTGCAGGTTTTAATCACGTTTCTGGAAAACGGAAGAAAAACGACTGATAGAGATGCTTTGCAATGGCCCATCTCACGTTAAAATAACATGCGATCGATTTGACCACTTTATAAACACATTTTACTGTAATTCACGCCGTTCACAGAAATCTCTAGCTCATCTTTCAATCACTAAACTTAAGAAATTGACAGAGCTATCACACAGCTATTAAATAATACGCTTACTGTTCTTTGTAACCTTGCGGTTAGTCCACAGGACAACGGTTTACACACATGCACCTCATTCAGAGTCTGTCCTCTGCAAAGAGTCAAGGTAGTTGAACCCATCAGAGTGAATGAATGCAGGGCATGGAGGGCTGAACCTTTGCTATCACTTCTGTTGTGTCTAGCACGTAATTCACCCTCACGGTGTTTTGATACAGACATGCAAACGTGTTGGGTTTAATATTTCTCTCCGGGTCCGAGGCAGAGTGATTGACGCACTCAGCACGGTGTCACCAACATAATCTCTCGTCTTATTTTCAGCACCGTGTGATCTGTGACTGTCATTATAAATACTTGCTGAAAGAATGAAGTGGCACCTCGGACTAAGAAGAAGGACGGTGGACGTGAATAACACGGTTTGCAAGGGCCACTAGTCACTAGTCACAGTCCTGACTAACTTTGTGCCCTGGGTGAGATTAGACATGAACAAAGACAATAAAAACATGACTTAGTAGTTCACTGTAAAAGTGTAGGACAGTCTAGCACAGAGTTTCTTAACACTGGGAGATTTCATTGAACTGCATCTTATTAATGGTGTATTGTTTATACATTTATTTTTATGAACTGCCGCTATAGTTAAATCCATTTATGAAATACACAGCTTCTCTTGCGCTTTAAATATTACATGAAATGGCTATATTAGGCTACATTTAAGGAAAGAACTTGTATTTCCTTTTGACTGATTCGGAGCAGAAACACAGAAACCTAATGTGTGGGGTTCATGTATTTTGAAGTCACCCTCCAAAAGGTAAGCATGCATAAGTAAAAAAGAACTCAAATAATATTAATATACATACATACAAACATACATTTGACAGGGCAATATTTCAGCATATACTGTAATATATACAACTCTAATCTATAGATAACTAATAAATCTAATATATATTTTTTTTACAGAAAAAACGAATATAAATATATAAAATATGTTTTGTTTGTTTGTTCATTCGTTCATTTAATATTATATTTAATATTATATGCTGAATTATTGTCCACGTTTGTCCAATTATTAGTTTATGCATGTATGTATATTATATTTTAGATAAATTCTAAGAAATATAATTGTATTTATTTTTTTAGTTATGCCATTTGGATTATGCATTGTATAAACCATTTTGAATGTATTTATTTACTTACTGCTTCACTGTAAAATCAATTAATCATGATTGATCGCATCTAAAATAACATTTCTTAAATATATACATCCATGCATGCATGTGTTTGTATTTATAAAGGCCTATATTACACAGTACACACACATATATTGTAAACACATTTTTATTTTGGATGCAATTAATTGTGATAAATTGATTTGACAGCCCTAATTTATTTATTACAACTTATTTATTAAAAATGTATTATTTTATTATTAAAATGTATTAAAAAAAATCCCCCTGGAAGTTGCATTGTAAATCCACGCGGCAGAAAAATCGATATAAATGGGCAGGGTGCTTTTGCATTTATGAATCAAAAACATTTTCACAACAGCCCATACTATTTCGGTTCTAGGCATTGGGATGGAGAATACCACTGTCACGATATAACACCTGTAACGAGGTGTTGTCGAAAAAGAGATATACGGCCATTTGCATTATCCGAGACACACATGGCGAGACATCATTACCAGGTGTTCGTACCAACATAATGTCTCCGCAATATCAAACACAATTCACAACGGGTGTCAAATTCACAGCAGGCGCCCGCTCTGAATGGCGTGTCATAAAACCCATGTCTTTTTCTCAATGTGTCAATAACCCATGCCACAAAAGTCATTTCAAATCCACAAAACATGCGCTAGCAGAACAAAGAGAAGCCTTTTCTTCAGGTAAAGTGTGCATGTGGCAGCATTTCCCGTGTTTGTAATGGATCTAATGATTCCTCGCTCCATAATTAGATCTGCGCCAATAATATCGCATTTGTCTGTTTAATATACATGAATAAATATTTGCTGCTTTGTATTCAAATCAAAGTGAATGTTCTCCTGCAATCCAAATTACCCAAAATGTTTTTCCTCATTATTATGGTAATGATTGTATTGTTGTTTATCATTGTACAATCAAACAGGTTGCATGTATTAATTCATAACTTGAAACCAGGAGACACTGCACTCACATCTTTCACCTCTAATGCTTTGTGTCATGGTTCTGCTGATAGCAGTCAGATAACAACCCAAGGCCTTTTTCAATTGATCAGCAGCAAATACATTTTGAGTGAAATGGAAATTTGATCATTTATGTACCTAATCCTGAGCCATCATACAAAACACCTCAGTTTCACAACAATCACAAATGAGATCTTTAATCATATTTTTCTCCTAAATATCAGTGAAATCAAAAGTTTTAGCAAAAGACCACAGTAACCTCATATGTCTCCTCTCACAAATTATGCTCAGATTAGTCAAGATAAAAAAAAGCCAGCAATTAAAATTCTTTCTCTATTTTTATTCATCCTATATAAGCAATTTAAGGAGCAATATTTGAGATAAAAACACATAAAGCCCTATAAAAATACATTTAAATGGCACCTCAGTAATAAAACTCTTTAATTCGGATGGGGATTTATTCACGGTATAACGAGAATAACTAAATATTTAATAATATAATTTTGTATTAGATTATAAAACCTCCTGTTTATAAAAGTTGGAAAACAGATGCACTATAGTTGAAATGGTTTTCTGTCTTGCATTTTATCTCTCAAAATTATGGATATAAATAAAAAATGTGGAGAAATAACTTAATGCAACCTCTTATTTACATAAGGTAAACAAAGTTGCTTGATTTATATTTTGATGTATATAATTGTATATAATGCATATTTTAAAATCGTATCGCATACCCATCACTGCTATAATAATTTAAAATGTTTATGTGCATTTTTTTTTCTTTTCTTCTCTTTCTTCATTTGTTTTTAACAGCTCCCACTGGCTGTTGTGGAGCAGTAATGAAATACTGTTCTTTTGTAGTTTCCAGCATTTCAGAAATAAATATGCATGCAAATTACAGCAAAGTGCAACAGTTACCGTACGGGGCTCGACAGAGGTCAAAAAGGATTTAAACAGTGAATTCTGAATTGATTTCTTCTTGTAAACTTAGAGATGTTGATTCGGACAGCAATTCAATTACTAGACGACCTTGGAGTTTGTCAAAAAAACAGCAGGTAATTTGGCCAGGGATTTTTACGCAGATGGTGAGAGAAAAACACAGACTAGATTCTGGATTCGGATGTCGGAAAGATCTCGAGCAATACAATATTCCTCACCTTTGAAACATTTTTTCATCATTAAACAAAGGCCTCAAAAAACGAAAAGTATTCTTCTTTTCAGTGTTTCAAAGCAAATCTCATCAACATCTCAATATCTGCTCAAATTCACAAAGATACTTAGTCTACAATCAAATGTTGGATATTTCAATATGAATTCATGTATTTCACATCAAATGATTGTATCATAGTATAACAACAATTTTCTCATTTGTGTCTTTAAAGAGCAATATCTGAGATAAAACACAACTAAGACCTCGAGAGAATAACATTTTCCTGACTCTTTTGCATCATTAAACAAAGGCCTCTAAAAGGAAAAGCAATGGCTGAACCCTTGTGGCTGCAAGAATAAAATACAATTTGAACTGCTGCCTTCAGGAAGATGACATCACAATAAAACAGTCTGCTGTGATTTCGGAGGGTAAAGGTCAGGAATGAGATGAGAGTTTCAGGTCAAGCTCAGGTCGAAATCTGTCAACCTTTCCACAAGTCTAAAGATTGCTAATACGTGACACTTAACGAATAAAGTGCGTTGAGCATATGCTTTAATTCCTCGGATGCCTCCGGCTGGACCTTTCACATCAGTCTTTACAGCACTTCAGAGTCCAGGCTTGGCCATTTTCCCAGACGCAATTGGCTATTAAGAGGTCGTATTTTACCACCACAGGGACTATGGGAACTGAGAACTAATTCCCAATCAGAAGCGGTTTCCATGTTATAAGAAACACTGGAATCGAATCCTTTTCATTATATTTTGTTGATTAACGGGTTCTTAAACGTCTACACTTGTCCACAGATAAACACTGCACTGAAATAACTTACAGTGTGTGGCTTAATATACTACAAAAACAGCCAAATTTCACACGTCTCATCATAATCACCATCTACAGCCAAAACAACCAGTCCAAAAAATGAGACAACATGTTCTTCCTCTGTGTAGCTCATTATAAAACGAACAAATGTTGATTAATGTACCAAAGCAATGACCGCAGAATTCCTCTCAAAGCATAATGAACATAAACACCATCTGCATGCAAGAACGATGCCATAATCAAAACACAATGCTTTACCTTAACGCCGCTTACCCATCCAGATCCATTATATAGACACAGCTTAACGTATACTAATACTTTAGCCTCGCCAGACCAACTTTATTTAGCATCTTATTGATCATAAACATTGTCTAAAGACAAATGGTTGAGCCCACCAGGCTAATCTAAAAGTTTAACATTAAACTGGCTTTCTACAGAAACCCAATTGGCTATAAAGAAAAGTCCTTTTGGCTTTGTGTTTTGATCATGGCGTGATCTTATCGCCTGTAGACAGTGTTTACGAATAGCTTTAAAGAGTTTGTGTTCCTGGGTTGTTGATTTAGTACATTAAGCAATGTTGAGCTGTCTCCATATAATGGGATTTTCTGAAGGATGGAAAACTTGTCGTCTTTGTCCAAGGATTACAGCTTGTTTGGTAGAAGATATTGTGTATTACAAGCAAGAAAACAGGTTTCCTTGAAGCCTTTATCACATTAAACATTTTAGATTTTCCCTAAAATACGTTTGTGTTCTGCACTGCTATCCGGCGGCAGAGTTGTACAGCCTCTAAATCTACACCGCTGCAGAAAAAAGTCATGTTTTAGCAGTTTGCAGTGTGAATTGAATGTGATGAGAGCTGCTTAAAAATAATACAAAAGACAATAAATAGAAACACATTTTTCTACTTTCCTGTAGTGTCTGGTTGCATACAGCGCTGATTCACAACAAATGACAAATGAGCTGGTTGTTTTTAAAGGAATAGTTCACCCAGAAATGAAAAAACGGGCTGAAAATCTACTCTCCCTCAGGCCATCCAAGATGTACTGTAGATGAGTTTGTTTCTTCAGATTGAATTTCAGTATTTCATCACTCGCTCACCAATGGATCCTCTGCAGTGACTGGGTCCAAACAGCTGATACAAACAGCACAATAATACACAAGTAATACACACCGGTCCATGAGTTAACATCTTGAGAAGCAAAAAGTTGAATGTTTGTAATAATAATAAATAATAAACCGTTGCTTCTGGCTAAAATACCAGTCCATAATCCATTAAAATGCTTCCTCCAGTGAAAAGTCCATCCCCTGTCATGCTCTCACATCAAAATCCACCTATATATTTGCTTGGAACTGTTTTGGCTTGTAAATTAATATGTGCATATTTCTCTTCTGATTCAGACTAAATGGCTTTTTCACAAGAGAAAGCAATTTAATGGATACAAATCTCTAGGTATTTTAGAAGCAATGGTCTGAAGTTAAAAATGCCGTATTATGGATTTGTTTCTTACAATCATACAGCTATCCTCTTCACAAGACGTTAATTGATGGACTGGAGTGGTGTGGATTACTTGTGGATTATTGTGTTTAGACTCTCATTCTGACGGCACCCATTCACTGCAGAGGATCCATTGTGAGCAAATTGTGTAATGCTACTTATCCAAATCTGTTCTGATGAAGAAACTAACTCATCTACATCTTGGATGGTCTGAGGGTGAGTACATTTTTAGCCAATTTTCATTTTGGGATGAACTATTCCTTCAATGAAGGATTCCTGGCGCCGGTTGCATAAAGTGTTTAGACTAGTCTTAAAAAGTTAGTCATCTAATTTTTTTCTTCAACACTGGTCATAACTTTTTAATTCAGTTATGAAAAGGTATATTGGTCTTATTTGTATTGGAAAAGTAAGACTGATTACCCCTTGGCAACTGGTCAAACTAGTTATTAAGACACAGTTTTAACATGGTGGCTAAGTTTATGCAATTGGCCCCTGAACTCAAATGTTACTGGTCTAATGACTTGGTCTGACCCCGGGGTTCCCAAACACGTTCCTGGAGCCTCCCCAACACTGCACATTTTGAATGTCTTCTTTGTCTGACACCCATTTCAGGTCTTGGAGTTGCTACTAATGAGCTGATGAGTTGAATCAGGGGTGATTGATAAAGGAGGCATGCAAAATGTGCAGTGTTGTGGAGGCTCCAGGAATGAGTTTGGGAACCCCTCTAACGCTTTAAATTGGTCAGAGTGGTTTTTGAGTCATTAAACGAAAGTCGAAAAGAACAAAAATCTGTGACCGAGTGAACAAAATGCTTCATTGGGAATGAATATGGCTTTTTACTAAATTAAAAAGCACTTGAATGCTCAACAGCAGATGAGTTGCAGGGAAACCCTTGATGACTAACCTACATTCGGTTGGATGAGAGTGCATGCTTTCTAAAAGATCTCAGTCAGGCCGTCCTGTGCTCTCCATCTAGGCGCTGAGCCAAAGCCCTACATCTTGTTCCTCATAAAATCTCCATCACAGTGCTGTTTCTGTCTGAGACGCAGAGTAATACTCCTTCTTCTGTCAGTCCTGTGACAAACTAACAATACACGATGATACATTGCAGAAAAAATGCAGGTTAATTTATGATGTGCCATTTATTTCCTTTGTCTTTTCCTACTTTATTTTTTACCGTGTATATTATGTTTCCTTTAAAGCACTATGTAACCTATGTGCTATATAACTTAAACCAAACCTTACTTACATACATATGGGTGACATCTAAGTGCAGCATTCGCACTTTTGGTATATAAAAGGTTCAGAGCACTTCAAGACGTGTTTTTTTTTCAGGAGCTTTTTTTTTTCAGAGGAAGCCATGTGAAAATAAATTTAACAAAAAATGCATGTAAACATGTTCACAACCAGTCTGCAAATCAGCCTCAAAGAGCATAACTGGTGAAAACAGGCTAATTAAAAGTTAAACAACTGAAATATCTTCCCTTTCTGTAACATCAGGACGCAAATGAACCTGAGATTCCTACAAACTTGAATTGATCCGTGACTGAGCCAGATTTGATCAAATAATCAGCTCTTTCAAATTAAAGATGTATCTCAGTGTTTAACCATCTTGTTTTCTAAAACATGTATCAGTTTAATATATGCATGCAACATATGAATGACTTCCAGAAACAGTCAAATAGTTACATATTATAATATAAATAAATATTAAATAAATCAAATATATTAAAGTGGTCTAAATATTCTGATTTAAATTGTACTTAATGGAACTTCTGTTCTAGGAAGCATGATGAAACACTTAATTTTCTTGTAAAATTATGCATTTTTTAAAAATATTTTAATCAATTGTATTTTAATTATGTAGACTGAAGTTCTAATCTCAATATTTAATTTTACGAAGTTATCAAAAACCAGTGTGGTAAACATTTTGTGGTGCTGTACAGTAAAATTAAATCCTATTTTAATGGCTGATAAATATCTTGACTCTTGAATTTAGAGAAATGCATTCTACATATAACTGCTATAAAAAGGCTGTTGTAAATAAATATCAGTGTTTGTGTCACAGCATCATCAAGGGACAAAGCCAACATGAAACAAAGCAAACATACAGAGGGACCACGTAACAGAGCGAGAAAGAGACTGTGTTTGTTTTTAGTTCATCTGAGCCCATGAGGGTGTTGCATCACTGTCGGCATTAGAGCGTAGATACGTGTGTGTGTGTGTGTGTGTGTGTGTGTGTGTGTGTGTGTGTGTGTGTGTGTGTGTGTGTGTGTGCGTGTGTGTGTGTGTGTGTGTGTGTGTGTGCGTGCGTGTGTGCGCGTGTGTGCGTGTGTGTGCGTGTGCGTGTGTGTGTGTGATTAAGTGTGCCTGTGCATATACGGTGTGGTGTATTTAAACATTTATATCAATGCACATATGCCTGCTATTCCAACAAACAATTGTAAACAGCTGAAAGGAAAAATCTGATTAATTATAAACCTCTACCGAATGAAATATTCAGTCCAGTTTCCGACAAAAATAAAAAGCTTACAACGGGAGTAAGCGCTCATACATATTCATTAGGAAACATCAATACAAGAATCTGTTGCCATTCATAATTCATCAAAGACTTCTGTTACTTTGAGCTTTCCTGACACATTTCAGTGGAAGTCTCAGTCTGAGCGGCAGACGCTGATTTCCCCTGATTAGCTATAAAACGAGTGTAAACAAGCACAACAAAAGAACAAACAAAAACACACATCCAATGTCACAATCAGAAAAGCTAAAGATATTTGCTTTTCTTTCATTGCGTTTTATATTGCAACACATTTCCTTATAGACTGCAATATTAAATCTGCACCTAATAAGAAAGGGTTGAATGAAGGAAAACGCTGTTTTTAGTAATGCAATGCAGTAGTTTTGTTCTCTAATTTTACCTTTGAGAAATAGTGCAATCATTTAATCATTCATGTTTCACTCAGAATCCTGTATAATTTTCTTTCATCCATGAAACACATAATGACATATTAAGCAAGTCCTTAAGAAAGCCCTAGCTTTTCTTCGTTCACACAATGAAAGTTGATGGTGATCTATCTTGCCAAGCTGAAAAAAGACACAAAAGCACCATAAAGGTACCTTAAATGTAATGCATATAACTAATCTGAGACTTCTTAAGACATATGATGGATTTGTGTTTTCACTGATAGTCCTCACTTCCATTGCAGCTCTGATGACAGATTTGTGCTCAAGTTAAATAAAAAATATGATATGAATAACTGAGGAAAAGATAATCAGTGAATAACAGAGGGAAGAACGACATTAAGGTGATTGAAATATGACAGTTTTAATTTCTCTGTGAATTATTCCTGAGTGCAAACTGTATGATTTTTGCTATAATTTGCTGTGGTTTGAGAATCTGCAGATTAATTGCCTTTACAATTATACTGAGCAACATAATTTTGGCAGCCTTAAGTGTGACTGCCACTAATGAAAGCCAACTAATGAAGAACCGATACCAGAACAGCAATTGCATGGTAAGATTGCTTTGTATTGTTTTATAATACAAAAGTAATTCTGTAATTATTTTTGTTCAGCAAAGACACATTAAATGATATTCAAGATTTAAGTAAAGATTACGTATTTCAATCATATTGCGCTTGTGAATTTGTGCAAACATTAATGCCCCAAAAATAATAACACTGTGAACCGATGACGTAATCGAAATATGCAAAGATGTATATCACGGTGTAATACAAGGCAGTTGATGTTGCAGCTGAATGTTTCTCACCCTCCATATATACTCAGTGTTCTCTTCTCACAGGTGCTGGTTTTGTTGTCTGATCAGGGGAGAGTGTGTACGACAGCAGATCCACAGAGGAACCATCCACAGAAAAAAGCCAGTATGTGTAAGAGAGGCCTGACTCTCATGCTCAGCAATCACTTCAGAACTTCATTTCATGGCACAATAGATCATTCATCACCTCCTCTCACCTTCTATTCTCTGTCCATCTATTCTGATGTTTCATACAGGGATTCGGTGATGGAAAATACCATATATAAGACGGCACTGAGAGGTTATCAGGACAAAATGTGCCTGTGTGAATCGCCGTAATGGCACCAGCTTTAATGCACAATAATAGCACTACATTTTGAGAGTTTAATAACATCACAACGGATGCAGCAATGTTGCTGTGGCAACCGGAGGAAGCCACATCGCTAATGGACATTGTCTGCCTTTGCCTTTCATCTTTGGGAAAAGCTAAAAAGCCGAGGAGCCATTTCACCAAGCCACTGCAGCTTTTGAGGGCCTTTTAAAACAAAAAAAGACAAAACATCAAACTTTCGTCTTATCAAAACTATTTGCAAATCAAATGTGATCCTGTTGCCGCCTCTCCACCAGATCCTCTGAGGGATTGAAGCTCCTCTAATCACCAGCGCAGTGAACTCACACTAACACGCACACTCGGCTGAGCTTTGTTTGCTGAATTACCGTGCAGAAGAAGCTCCGCTCCGACGTAAACGAAAAACACAGCAAAATTCAAATCAGCTCTTTTCAGGAATAATCTCCCTCTGGATCAAATTATCATTCTCTGGTCGATTATTCTGCTTTTGAGCTATACATATAGAGCTGTTTTAGAGCAGAAATCAAGATGTAATTCTAACTGAAAGCTATTGTTTCATGTTTAATACTATAAAGCTGCTTGCTCTATAAAGTGCTATATAGCCTAAATAAACATGACATGATGAGTGACGATTGCAGAGCTGGTGCACACCCACATCGTTGTGATCAGATGCTTTCTTAACTGCTGTTTTCTCATTGCTGTTATGTTGTTGTGTGTTTATTTCATTATTCAAAACAAAGCGCAGTGTTACACATTCATCTAAACACCACGCTCAGCAGCATCGAAATGTTTGCTAACAGTAAAGCGTTGCTTGCTTATACCAACCTCCCCCCCCCCCCCCCCCCCAGACAAAGCATGAAAAATAACTTTGGCATGAGTATATCGGGGCCTGTAGACCGGACTAGTGTGGCCACTTTTGAAAAGCTGCTTCATGAAGCTTCAAAACCTTTACGAATGTCAAGTGGAATGTTTTGAGTGGTTTGCAGCGTGTATCAAACTGCCAAAGTCACATGATTTTAGTAAACGAGGCTTCGTTACGTTTCAAAATGTAAATGGTTAAACGCTAGGGGACGATGATCTCTGTGAACCCAAATCATGCAGATTCAGATTCCCAGTAGCAAACCACTGAACAAGTGCCTATAGACATTTTAATGAGACATTTATATACTTAAAAGGAATGAGTAGTTAATAGTCTCTTATTGGTTTGGCTAAGCCATGCATATATAACAAATAAAAAAGCCCTTAAAATTGATAAAAGTGCACGCTATACAGACACTTATAATTTAATAATGTTATTTTATTAATTAATTGCAATTTATAGACTATACTATAATATTTGCAATGGTTTGTAAAAGCCGTTTTTATGCATGTTTGGCCTGAGTTTTCGTTACATGTATACTAGTTTTTCCTGCAGGTGTCGACAGTATGTGGTTTTTCGAATCAGTGAATCATTTGGTTCAGTTGATTCAAAGCTTTGAAAAGCGTTGTTTCTCCCATCACTACACATGACAGCATTTTTTGTTCCCACACTCTACTGGTTCGGCTTCATTTGCACATCTCAAAAGTGTGTCTTTTTCTATTGGATTGCATACGGGAGGATTGAATTACAGTCTTGCTCTACAGCGCCACACTGGTCAAACTGCACTATTGCAGGCCCTTCCATTAGGTCTGATTATTCAACAATAAAAAAATATTTGTTGACAAATTTTTACTGTCGACGTTGTCGATAATGTCAGCCCTACTATTTATCAACATCCTAACAACCACTCAGAACACCCTAACAACTGCTCCTAAAACTGGCCAAACTACATAAGCCCTAAACAGCCTTCAGAATTGAGACAGGACTTTGTCAGGCTCTTCTCGTTCTGTCCTGCAATCATCTGAAACGCTGGATTTACAGCTGCAGAGAGCATGATGCTATTAAGAGACACACTATAAATGATCTCCCTCTCTTTCACTCTGAGTTTGTGTACCGTATTTCAGGCGCGGGCTGATCCGTCGGGTTATCCGACTGGGTTTGGGATTCAATCTCTGTATGTGAGCAGGATAAATTTAGTGGTTGGTCACTGGCTCCTACAGAAAGGGGCTTT
The DNA here is from genome assembly GCA_027422405.1 of Ptychobarbus kaznakovi. NCBI lineage: Eukaryota > Metazoa > Chordata > Actinopteri > Cypriniformes > Cyprinidae > Ptychobarbus > Ptychobarbus kaznakovi. The sequence continues at coordinate 28,139,006 of CM049804.1, read as the reverse complement.
CCATCAGAGAGCTGTAAAAGGGATCAGGCTGCCGTTAAGCAACATAAACCTCCAGCAAACCCACAGACGTCTTTCTCTCAACACACTCCAGACATCTACATCAGCGTGTCGTGAACCCGTCCAAACACACGACAGATCCCATATATACCCAGCATTCAAGCTCACAATCTGTATTGGGGTTTAGTTCCAAGGATTTATTCTGTCTACACATTTCAACCTTTTCTGAAGGTCAAAACAAACTTCTTACCATGCCATTTAGTTTTTAATTCCTCTGTTTATGTGAATATTTTACTGTTTTACCCCTACCCCAAATCCAGACTTTCAGTCTTAAAAATACAAATTATCCATAACAATTAAAAAAAAAAATTACAACTGCCTACTACATTTTGATAATAATTTGTACTAACAATAATTAATATTACAATCAATACTATTAATAATAACAACATTAACAGATAATACATAAAACATGATATATAAAAACATTCATATTAATAACAACAATATAATAATAATACAATTAATCACAATACTACTAATAACAATAATTATTAAAGTATTATTATTATGTATAAAATAATATTTTCACACTTTTTGCTTAATTACAGCTTGAAATTGAAATGAAATGGAAATAAATTACACATACATTTTATTTTAATTGTTGTTTTGTTGTTGTATTATTATTAAATAAGCTGCATTTAAAAAAATACAATGTTATGGAAATTAGCCTTGGCAAGACAAATAGTAGTTCTTTCGACCGCAACTTAAAGGGGTCGTATTATGCTCTTTTACAAAGTCTTGATTTTGTTTTGGGGGTGTACTAGAACATGCTCTCATGCTTGGTGGTTCAAAAATCGCATTATTTTTCACATAATTTACATTATTTCAATATCTTTCTCCCCAGCCTGACACAAACGGCTTGATTAGTTACGGGTTTGATGAAGGCCCGCCTTCTGAAAAACGAAATGTGTTGTGATTGGTTAGCTGTCCCAGTGCGTTGTGATTGGCCAACAGCTTAGACGGTGTTTCAGTGTTGCCCCGCCCCTTGCCAGAATAGCAAGTTCGTCAATATTGCCATATCAATTCAGACCTCCAAGAATATTGAACAAGAGGATCGCGCAGAACCTTTGCATGCACAGATATTGCAAGACATATTAAAGTGGTAACGTTATTGTTTTTTGGCTAAATCACGTTTTAGATAGGATGTCAACAACAGCTTAAAAATAACTGCATTGACTCTTTACAGATAAGTGCAACGGTAATATGTTTATTGTTCTTTAATTCTAACATTATAACATGAATTGCAGTGAAACTGTTATACAGTTGAATTTATTACTACCATAGTCCCACAGACTTACACTATTTGTGGCACATATATATGCAGATTAATTCCTGCCAGCAGGAGGTATGTTGGGGTGCAGAGGTTTCTTAATTCACAGCCCTATGCCAGCAGGAGATTCATTGTTAACTGTCTCATATTCACAATGTATTAAATATTCACAAATTGCTTATGGGTGAAGTCCCAGAGCTATTGTTTTTGCACATCATATTGCACTATCAATTGTTTTGGACGGTACACAAATCAGAGCTTCACTCACAAACTCTGCTTTATCAGACATTATATGCAAGATGAAATAAAAATGACATCCAAAATTTTCTGAAAAAGTCGGTTTCCTTCAGGAAAGTTTTGATTTTGAAGCATGCAGTGCTCAACCAAGCGTTCTTCCCACACGCCAACCAGTCGAATTTCAGTAGGCGGGATTATCTTTGTGATGTCACAAATGCAGGAAAACAACTTTGTAGTCAAAACGAGCCGTTCGTTGTAGTTCTTAAAAAGGGATTTTTTTTAAAACAAAATATCTCCCTTTGTAGTGGACTTTGAGATTTGTAACTATGTAGATCGTTTTAAGCCCAAACATACACACTACACACTGACTAAAATTCAAAAACTTAAAAAGCATAATAGGACCGCTTTAAAACAGACTATACATAATTGAGATGTGATGTGAATGACAATTCACTGTAAATACATATTTTTAATTAAAACATCTTTAAAAAAGTTATAAATAAAGATTATTGGTCTACATTTTTGTTTCATTTAATGTTGTAAATAAATGTATAGTTGTTTACTAGCAGTTTATTAATGAAAATGGTTCTATTCCTATTTTTTTCAGTGTTGTGTTGGCAGTTCAGGAAGAAAAATACAATTATTCTGGGATGCATGTACACTGTTAATCACTGTTGGAGGGCAAAATGATACTAGTAATAGCTCTTTCGCTCTAAAAACACAAAGGGCCAAAAGCGCCTGTTGAAGCAGCACCATATGCACACATTCACAATCCAAATACACACATACATGTGTGTGGAGAGGTCCGAAATCCAAGTGCAATGCTACAAAACATCCTCTTACACAAAGGTCAGTGTGAAGAACAGCCGCATGATGCTCTTTACTTAAGAGTGACAGGCGGTGGCTGATTTGGCCGAGGGCAGCAGTCAAACCACTGTGTGATGGTGATTATGTTGTAGCCACAGATTTGATGGCTCAGATAAAGCAGATGTGAGATGGAGATGGAGGCGACCAGCGAGCGCCAGAGGGAGGGGTGAAAAAAATCAACGGGATTTAGGCAAGAAGTCCTATCTCTCGCTCACAGCTTTTCCAGGTGGCTTGTGGGTGGAGAAGAAAGAGAGAGAGAGAGAGAGAGAGAGAGTAGAGAGAGAGAGAAAGAGAGAGCGAAAGAGAGAGAGAGAGAGAGAGAAGAGAGAGAGAGAGAGAGAGAGAGAGAGAGAGAGAGAGAGAGAGAGAGAGAGAGCGAGAGAGAGAGAGAGATGAGAGAGAGAGCGAGAGAGAGAGAGAGAGATGCCGAGACAGGGGAGAAGTCGTCTGTGTGTAAATCTTCATTTGGAGGAAGTGTTGGATTAAAAAAGGCAGGCGTTTTGTCCCGAGGCTCATCATTTAACATATCACAGTCCCACAGGGATGGACGGTGGGACTCGGCTTTAGTCTTGTCACTCTTACTTACAGAAAAAGTAAGATTGGCTTTCAATGAACTGCCCAGAGCTTCTGGACGGACACTCAGAGGAGACAACATTCATATTTTATGGACTGGACAGAGAGATGGACAAATGAATGGAACAGATATTCATATTCATCATCTAATTTAATATTAATATTAAATGAAAAAAAAAGATGTAAAAAAACACAAAAAAATAAATAGATACATTTTCTATATAGTACATATACTACAAGTTTGGGATCATTTCAAAATAATAGATTTATATTCAAGATGTGTTAAATATCACAAGTCATCATTTAGATCAATATTTAATTTAATGTTGCTCTTTTACTTTCTTCTTAAAAACTGAAAGAAAACGCTAAAAATCAGCAAAAGAATACATACATTTTTAAAAAATAATAGTAATAATATTCACAAACATACTGGTTTTTTATATAGTATTTTCAAATAAGATATGAAAAACATACATAACCAATATATACATATATATTAATGTATTTTATATATATATATATATTAGATAGACAGTTAACTTAATAAGTAAATGTTTTCTTGATAATACTTTAACAATATTTTGTGGCTTTATGCCATATAGAAGCCAATTATTTACTTCTGGGAACAAAATATCTTCCACAAAATGAGCACTTGTTCACACATTTTAAACAGTTTTTTTATGCATGACAATATACGGCAGCTTTTATATTTTTAGAAAGAGGTTTTAAGAGGGTATATTTGGGCTTCCTTTACATCAAAAAAATAAAAATTGTGACTTTTTTGCCAGATTTTCAAAAAAGTTTTCCGAAAATCAGCGAATCTCTGAAATCTTCACAAAATCGATATTTTCCTCCACCTGTGTCATCCAGCCCATCGATTTCACCTCACACCACTGCAATGTTATCAGTGCTGTCTACATTCTCTCTCACACACTCTCTATCCCGTGGCTCTCTATCTGCCATGAGATGAGAGTAGAGTGTTCGTCTCACTCAATCTTTCTTCATTAGAAGAAGCCATAATGTGTGTCAGGCCCACACCTTCCTCAGGAACTCTCCAGAAGCTTTGATGCACACAGGTCAGAGCTCTCCGGAGCCCACGCGGATGCTGTGCTTCTGTTAGCGCTGCACTGAACACATGGTTGTGTGCAGCTCCCTGATCTCTGCAACGGTGCAGACTCTGATCTGCAGGAGAAGCCCGCAGGCGAGAGTTTCTGACACGTTCTCCTTTTTCTTTCCCTGCCCGAGGCCACTTTTGGTATGGTAATTAGCCGGATGCACATGTCCCCCTCAAAGTGCTGCTTGACGTGTGATTAAATATGGTCTGAGTTTTGATTCATCCTCAGAAATTGTGAATTTAATCTAAAGCTTTGTTTAGATTCGCTGATATTCATGAAGGAAACACTCCCTCAAAGCCTGCTCTGCATCTGTTTTGATTCATCCCAGGGATCTTTCTGGTGAATTGAATCTAAAGAGTTGTTTAGATTTTCTGATCAATAAGCCTGTCAACAAAATGCTGCTTCAAAGCCTGTGCTAAAATACTATTTGACAGTACAACAGTCGTGTATGGTAGGAAGAACTCAGCAAAACAGCCACATTCTTTACAAACGAAGGACCGAATCCACAAAAGAAGACTCATATCTTCCCTCACCTTCATATTGGCTCAAGCTTAATGAATGCAAATCTTCCCTCCACTACCTTCATCAGATGCCAGACACAGCTTATACCTTCTGAAAAAGCCTAACACTTTCCCCCCTCCTCCCTCCCCGTACGTCCAAACCCTAGTGTGCCGCCTCAGTGTATGCTGCCTACATTCATTCAGCAGCATCCTAACGGACATGAAACCTCGTTACTCATTTAGAACGCCTTACATAGGCAACCCTGGTGAAACAAATATTGCTAAATATATCAAACCCAACTATCTACATAAAATACATGTTTTCTATTTGAACATATTTTAAAATGAAATGTATTTTCAGCATCATTACTCCAGTCTTCAGTGTCACATGATCCTTCAGAAATCATTCTATATGCAGATTTGATGCTCAATTATCAATTACTATTGGTGATTAATTATTAATAATGGTTCTAATTATCAATGTTGAAAACAGTTTTGCTGCTTAATATTTTTGTGAAAAGCATGCAAAATATTTTTCAGGAATTAATCAATCAATAGAAAGAGCAATGAACAGCATTTAATTAGAAATCTTTTGCCTTTACTGTCACTTTTAATCAATTAAATGCATCCTTGTGGAATTTTTTAAGCATACTTAATTTGCATTTTTGAGTATATGTTTTAAACTTTTGGAAAATATGAAGCAGCAACTGTTTTCATAATAATAAATGTTTATATGAGCATATTAGAATGATTTCTGAAGGATCATGTGACACTGAAGACTGGAGTAATGATGATACTGAAAATTCAGCTTATATTTTCAAATAAAAAAAGTTACTTTAAATTGTAATAATATTCCACAATTTTACTGTTTGTTTTTTAATCAAAGAAATGCAGCCTTGGTGAGCAAAAGAGACAAATAAGGCTTCGTAATTATTCCATATTTTCGGCCGGTGGTGTAAATATGAGAACTTGTGCATGTCATGGTAATAAATGTTATTTTTATTTACTTTTCTACAATAGTTGACTTGCATGTTTTGTTGGGTTTCTGTTTGATTTCATCCTGAAGCAAAACAAGTAGAAACGCGCTGTCTTAGAAGAGAGCATGATAATACTGCGTAGCTTTTGGAACAGCGCACCCATGACGTCTTAAAATACAGCCTACGTAGGCAGCTGACTAGGCTGTGAACGAGAGGCTCTGAGAGTGTGTGTGCTTTCCTCCAGTGAGGACAGAAGCATTATTTCAAACACCCACCGGTTCAGCACAAGGGTCAAAGATGACTCAGTTCTTCCGCCGGTGAAGAGGTGCTAAGTGGCAAACCGGGTTCACAGGGGCAACGCTGTTTCCCGTGCAGGTATTCAGAGAGCGAGCGAGCGAGGAAGACTTGAAGACTAATTATCCGAAGCACACAGATGATATGACCTTCGCAATTCATTTTACAAGCATTTATGCTTGCTTTCTCACCGCTTGTCTCCATCTCTCCTTTTTCACGTTTGCCTCTAAATCCAGTTTGCCATGGCAACCGGGCTCAATTTATGAAAAGTCCTTGCTTTCACCCTGCTTTGTTCGGTGTGGCTGCTTTTCACACCTTTACACAAGGATTCAAAACAGAAGCTTCATACGATTACAAAGATTGATCCAACTGAAGACCCGTAAACAAGGCTGAACCGTGTTGAGGCTGAATTTTGAGGAGTTTAACTGAACGCCCTTGCCTCTTAACCCTTTACGATTCCTGTAAAATTTGCCTAAAACGCCTAAAAAAGGCATACCCAAAGTAAATTGCATGCTGTTCTTGAGCCATTTGGAAGATATGCATGGTGTTGGTCTCCTTTGAAAGGTGACACTCTGAGGTTTGTTTCTCAACAGTCAGAATCACTGTAAGTCTTACTGATATTGAGTAATAGCACTTTGAACACACAAAAAAAAAAATAATTCCGCCTGCATTTTTTTGTAAATAGAAGCCTGCAGATGACTATAGCTGGGAGGTATGAACTGGAAAATACATTGGGATCACAGAATGAAGCCTTACCAAGCCAAATTTCGCATTTGATAAACAATATATTAGAAAATTAGTGTTTTACACATGTTTATCTAATTTTATGTCTAGGCGCTTCCAAAAAAAGTACACTTGGGAGACTCCAAACGACGCTTTGTAACAACGACACATACAATGCTGTAATTCTTGAATGCTTTAATGTACAGTCATCATTTTGGGCTCTAATGAAAGGTTACACTTAGAGCTATTCAGTTTCTCATCCAGATTCACTGTCAATAATTGCTGACACATAGTAACTGAAGCATAAACACATTATAGTGACATTTATTTATAGAATCCAAAATGTGTACACTTTTAAAATTACATATATATTTATAATTTATAATCTAAATACATTTTTTTTCCTATATTTCTATTTCTGTACACAGTACATTATTTAATTTGTGGGTTTTTTCTTATATTGGTGTTATATTGCATCCCTACTGTGTTATTCCTATGTATGTCTGTACTATCATGCATGTCTGCATTATCTCAACAAAAAGTGGTCTGATAAAGACACAGATTGTACATGCTGTGTTTATTGTATCTTTAAATGGTTTACATAGTTGAAATCAGCTTTCCGTGGATATATGACATGAAAACATTTTTTATTTTTTTTTATTTTTTGACGACTTTACCCTGTCACCACTAGGCGTCCCGCCGGCGGTACGCTGGATTCTTAAAGGGTTAATAACTCCTATGAAGTTATAATTCACCTTGTTCTGTGCTTTTCGATTGATTCGAGTTCATTCTGCGGCCAAAACCTTGAACGATGTGCTCGGCTGCTCTGGTTGAAGCTCTAATTAGATGCAAGGATGAAGAATGAGAATTTAGAAATACTGTGCTGGATTGCGCCACAGGATAGTGGCTATAAACAAACGTGATGTAAACGTTTAGCCGACTCGCTAACATGCATTCTGCATTACTCAAACCTAAAGGAGGTGATAGAGACACCATAAAACCCTCGTGCCATTGTTCAGGTAACTAGCTACAAATATATATAGATTTAATTCCATTGTACAACATTGCTCTTCAAGAGTCTTTGCCAAGACAAAAAAGATCTGAAAGGCAAAACTGGCTGTAGAAGACATATGCATACATTATGAATTGCATTTTAGATTGCAACAATGCATAAAAAGCTTGCATAGCTAGAAATTAATGTACTCACATACTCAGAGTTTGTTTCATATGTTTTTGGGCTAACGTACACAATATCTACCTACACTGGAACTTGAAGCTGTCTACTTCAGCAACACAATTGCATGTTACATTGTAGCATATGTTCACTGGCAACGAACCAACCAGTTACTGGCTAAAGTACTTCAGTGCTAGGAAAAAACTAAACAGAGTTGGGTATAACGCGTTACTGTAATCTAATTACTTTTCCTTGTGAAGCAGTAAATTTACATTTTAAGATATACATTTAAAAATTTGTGTAATTATGACAATAAACATTGTTACTTAAGTTACAAATGCAGTGTTAAAAATATGAAGTACAAATCTTGTTTTGTGCGTCAGTATGCCCTTTAATAAATCACCGGAGAACGCGAGCTAAAACGAGAGTCCTACAACATTTAGATGCAATGAAAGGTTGCCTATCATATTTCAAAATGATGCACTCAACATTTTTTGGCTTTATAGTTTGGGAAAAGTTCAACAACTGAATGTGTACACGTTTATGTCACCGTAACACTAATAAAGTAAAAAAATAAATGACTCGTCAGAATGAGATCATCTGCTGGATTAAACCACGTCAGCATCACAATGGACCTTTTTCACATTTCCGGGTTTCTCAGCAGCGAAGACGTCATAGTATTATTAATAATATTTCACATAGCAAGAAACTGCCCTCTTTAATGCAGCTTCAATGTAGTTTTTCTACTTTTGTTATGGAGCAAAACACTTTTCTTTGTAGATTGATTGTAGCTTGGCTGCTTCAAAACACACACACACACACACACACACACACAACATGTTGGTTTTTATGGTTTACATAAAATGAAGAGCCCTACACCTACCCCTACATCTTGAAGCATTTCTATTTTCCTCAAAAAAACTCACTCTTGGCGTTTTAAATTATGCAGTTTCCAAAACACAACAAACACACCTTCTCCTTGTAATACACACACACACACACACACACACACTCACACACACACACACACACACCACACACTCACACACACACACACACACCACGGCTTGCCACTGAAGAGTCATATTAGATTATAAATTTTTATTTGCAGAAGGCTTTGTGTCGGTGGTGAACATTTGTCTCATGCTGGAGAGAAGCAGATGAGGTCATGTCAGGTTGACGAATGACCAGTGATAACTGCGAGAGACAATCTGATTGGTTAGAAGTGGGAATAATACATAAGCTCTCTCTCTCTCTCTCTCATTCTTTCCCATCTAATACACACAGAGATTTTGAGATGAAGGCAGAAGAGGACTGCTGAAGGTGACAGGCCACGTATCTTCCTTTCTCGTACCCCTCATTTCTAGGCTTTCTGAGAGAGGATCCCATTGCACGAACGCTCCTTAATTACTCTTCTGTCAATTCAGAAATGGAATTTACAACATTAACATTTTAAATAAGGGGGAAGTTGTTCGCCACACCCACTCAGAGCGATTAAAATGACACACACAATACGGCTCAAGGACCATCTGTAAGGCCGCTTTCACACAAGGACCCGAGTCTGTTTGACATCCGAGTTTGATTGGAGTGAAAGTGGTTTTCCAAACTCGGTTCTGCTTGAAAAAGTCGAGTTCATGGGGTTCATGCAAACTTTGATATGGTTTGCAATTAATATGAAAAAAATCAAGCTTTAATTTATATATATATAATACACACAAAAGACTGTTCAGAGAAAATATCTTGAATTTGATTTATTCTTCTTTCCCAAAGGGCAAATTGTTATGCTTTTTCTTAAAAAAAATGCTAAACCTCAATTTTTTTGCATACAGCAACCAAAAAATTTAATAAAATAAATATTTATAAAAATGTGTCAGTGTTAAAATAGCTTGAATTAGGTGTTATTTTCCTTTACCCAATGGGCAAGTTGTTTTGCTTATTATTACTACATTTAAAAAAGCAGAAACCTGAGATGTATGCATACAAAAAAAATACTTTTTTAAATAATAAAATCATATTTTACAATGTAAAGCAATATAAAAAATTCATGCAATTTCTTTATTCTTCTACCAAGTGACAGTTTATTCGTGCCACTTTACAATTTTTGTGTTTCCTATATAACACCGTGCTGTATTAATATAGAATATAATTTTATAAATAACATGTAATCACGTAATCCATAAAAAGTAACTGTAATTCGGATTATGAGCATTTAAAATGTAATATAATCTAGTCACGAGTACAAACATTTTTTTTAAGCTGATTACGTAATCCAGATTGTGTGCAATCAGTTAGTTACAGTAGTAACCAGCCATTGCTCGCACTCTTGGTGGTACTCACATTTCTGACACAAACATACTACAGTTTAGATCCAAAAGCTTTATTTTCCATACAGAGACGCAGTTGTGTTCTGCAGCGAAGCGCTGTCAGTGTGAAAGCTCCACTGCACACATGCTGTCGCATTTAGTGCCCCGCTTACGCTCACGGTTGCCAAACAGACACAGGCTGTATAACATAACAGACTCGACTGCACTCTGTGCTGTAAACATGATGACGCCGACTTGAAATACACTTATTTTCACAGGACAGGAGGAGCAGATGGAGACCGGACAAATAATGCAAAAAACCACCTTCACGTTTGGAGGACTCACGTCAGGTGCTTCATTACAGCACACGCACTCCTCTCCTGAGGATTAACCCACATGACGGCCGGATGTCATGAGTGCTGGCTGCCCACACACACACACACACACACACACCACACAACACACAGGTGTCTCCTGCACTCACAGCTAAACAAGATAACAATCTGCCATCTTCAGGAACATTCTGGGGAAAACCCTGCTGTTTTGGGTGCCGTCACACATAATGGCAAGAGACATCGATTTGAAACCCCGTGAATTATGAGAAAAACAAGATCTGTGTGTCTATGGAAGGAACAAATGGAAAATAACAGCTTTAAACAGATCAGTCTGTAGTGAGCAATAAGTGGGCTAAAACATTAAACTGGTTTCATTTGTTTAAAAAATAAATATGTTTAATATATTTAACTACATTAAATAAACTAACATATTCCATATATTTAAGCCATATTAATCATACAAGCTTTAAAAGATATGCAAGGTGCTTCTAGCTACACATTTATGCAAGCATGCAAAGTATGTGAATGTATGTCAAATATGTACCAGAGTGCAACGTTAAATCTCTCACAAATTACAACATTGATCGAAGATTATTTCATTTTGTCACTGTAATAATTCTCATATTTCATAGAAAAAAAATATTAGTCACGATAAAAAGCAATGAGGAAAATACTCATAATAAAGAGGTGTCCAAAATGTCTTCATAAATATGCCAAAATATGTCTGTGTATGTGTGTATATATATATATACACACACACACACACACACAGAGAGAGACATGCACACACACACACTACTGTTCAAAAGTTTGAGATTGGTAAGATTTTGTAATGTCTCTTATGCTGCATTTATTTGATAAAAAATAATAACAATAGTGTTATATATATGAAAATCTATTTTTATACATTTTAAAATGATGCAGAGCTGAATTTTCAGTGTCATAACTCTTATCAATGTTGAAAACAGCTGTTGAATGTTAATATTTTTCAGCATTAATTGATGAATACATATACATAAACCAATAAGTGACCCCAAACTTGCAGTTTTACATCAACACTCACCATTTTTTTAAGAATATGGCAAGAACTTTTGCTTATATCGCTCGCCTCCTTTAAGTCGGTGCCGAGGTTCTGCATCACAAGTGTCGATTACCGCTCAGAGATCCCAGAATGCCTGATGCAAGAACATAAACCAACATTCATGGAAACAGAACGTATATTTAGCCTCGGCAGGTCGTATCTGACCGTCAATCCTGACACCCAATCTCGGCCCTAAAAATCTCCAAAAGAGAAGCTAAATATAACAGTCAAGTGATGAAAGAGTCCCGACAAGGACCGAGACGTGACCTACATACGTTCTTCACACGAGGCCACCACTGCCTCAATGTGGGACAGTTCCTCACCTTCTTTACGTTCTGATCATTCAAATGACCGAGAATATTTTGCCCTACATCAGAAAGGAGCCGACGACACAGAGCTGAGACGAATTCTGACAGTAAACATGAGACGGTTTTCATCAAAGCTTCGAGATGACAGACGCAGTCAGAAACAAGTCATCTGATATCGTTCTCAGACATCAGGGAATGTGGGCTTGAACGTAATGAATGCAAAAAAATTATTTGTTTACATCGCTCCTGTTTTCAAGACTTTTGCTAATGCATGCAATCAACAACAAATCCCTTAACAGACAAAAAATGGCAGTTTTAGAGGCTAATCAGTCTGATTTGATAATTTACTAAAATCTGCATGACATTTTCAACACTGTTGATTGCCTGAATGCAGCGAGGACCGTCTAATACACTCAAATCTGTTATGATATGATCCATGAAGTCAACATGAAAGTCATAACTATTTGTATCTTGGAGATGATTGTATCTATTGGAGATTGACTGGATTGTGAATAGTGGGTGTTATATACCCGAACAGAGTCAGATGATTGAAAGGAAAGAGTTGAATTTGTTGGTTGTTTCAGATGCAGCAATTACTACATTTTGATTAAAGATTCCAAAAATAAATCTTTGTAATTTATTTGGAATCTTTGGATAAAGAGACATGTTTGGAATAACATGAGTCATGCACAATTAGACCAGCAGCGTGAATTTACAAAGTAAACAGGATCTATTTCGATTTGATGTTGACTTGAAGATCTCAAGAGGCTGTGTGAAGAGCCCGAAGACACAGCTAAAATAAACTTTAGCTATATCACATATTAAAAATCACTCGTACACGATCCTGCATGCTTCTCTCTAAAGTTAAAACCAAAAAACACTGAGGTGTTAAAACCCAAAAACACTGTCACCTTTATTTATATACTCCATGTGGCTGAAGCAATAATGTAAAATGGATTTAACACTTCAATTTTCAAATGCAAAAGACATGCATTTATTTATGAATTTTCTGAAAGGTCAAAAAGTCTGAGAACACAAGTACAATTCCTTTATTTAGCATTTGTTTTATTTAACTGAATCTGAAAGACTATTTGATTGAAATTTGAACTGGAAACCTTATATATTTCAGAATAATTTGCTTTAATGACAGCAGCACTGCATATAATGAGAACAAAACCAAACTAACATAATCAAATCCAGCATGATTTGAGATGTTTCAAAGAGCATTTAGAGTTTCAGTGGAAGCAAAGCATCTGACCATCTGTAGTCACATGATCAATGTCGCTGATTTACCAACATTTGAAATAGTGCACTGTTGTTTTTGTTAACTAAAACTATTAAAATATAATTTTCATATGTTGAAATGAAGCTAAAATATTATAAAATATACATTTACAATGAAAAACTTAAAAATGTAAACAAAAATTTGAAACGTTGCCTCAGCAACAAACTGAAATAAAAAATGTAAGTTTAAGTACTAAAATGACTCTATAACTGAAATAAAATAAAATAAATAATAATGATAATAAAAAAAATATAAAAATATTATCAAAGCACGTCACAAAATAAGTTGTAGTACTAAAATCACTAAAACAAATAACTGAAAACTAAATAAAAAATACATAGCAATAAAAATGATCTAAGTACATACTATAAAATTACAAAAACTTGAATGAACTAAAATTAAAACTGAAAAGCCAATTCAAAATAATATAATAGCATTATAGTATAATAATGCACTGATGCAATCTCAAATCACAGTTTAATTTTCCCAAGTTTAAACTTTTATTACTTATCAAAAACAATGCTTATTTGATCAAACTGCCCAACACAAACTCAGCCAATGATGTGAGTCTGGGGGAGGGACTATCTCTTAGAGTAACCAATGGCAGCCAGGCAGTGAGGAAACCTGTTTGAAGGTGGTTATTTTGCTAAACCCGATTGCAACAGTAGTGATAGAAATGACACACTTTTCTCAGACCACACAAATAGGCATACAATCCATTCAGACTTTGCATCAAACGAACATCCATAACACAAAACAGCTGATCCAGATCCAGCCTCCAGCCTGCCACGACTGATTAACCGTCGCGTGACCGTGGCATCACTTCCTAATCAGAAACGAGTTAAGGTCTTGCGCTCGAGGTGAACCTCTGATGAGAATGGTGTATTAGCGACCGTCGGCCATCATTCACTTCCTAACGCGCCGTGATTTCCCATCAGCCCAACCGCTAATTTATCTTCATTATAAGACGCTTAAAGATCTATTTCCCTCTGAACCGATCAATCCGAGTCACGCTCAGTCTCTCTGCCATGTCTCACAAATCAGAATGAATCCCACATTATGCTCCGGCCAGACGAGAATGTGGATAAGAAAGACGGATTCGTTTTCTTTGCAACACAATGTGCGGGAATTACCACAGTCAAAAAGTCATGTTGACACGCAATCAATGCACAGCAGGAGAAATGATAGTTATCACCAAGATCCATTTCATAATGTAACGGCATACGCTTATGCGATGCGATGGCGGTCGGTCCTGTGCAATTACCATCAGGAGGATGCGTCTCGATCTTCATTCTCCTGCGATGACCTTGATGCAGAAGAAGTCACGGTAATCAACCATCAGCAACGGACGGAGGAAGATAAAGCCAGACTCATGAGGAAAAAGAGCCAAAAAGACAAGACAGATTGCTGCTCATTAAGATTTATGAATGAACCAAAATGAGCAGGTTTGGGTCACCGGGCTGTATAATTGAAGCGAATAAGACCGCACTCATGTTCTTATTGAAATAAATGGATGTAAACTTCATAAAAGAGCCAGTGACTTCATCTGACACGCAATAAAGACTCTAATTTGCTTATAATAAGAAAATCTTTAAAAAAAAACATTTTAAATTAAATTGCTAATTAAAGTAGTAGTTGACCCCAAAATGAAAGAATTTTCATAAGGCTTGCTTAAGATCGATCAAGCTTCAAAATGATGAAAATACACCTTAAAAGAACCAAAATATGTGACTCCTGTATTATATGTATTACTTCTGTATTATATCACAAGTCTTCAGAAGTCATTTGATAACTTTATGTAAATATTTCACTTTGTTACTCACATAAAGCTATCTGAAGTCTTGGACTACAGTGCATACATTCGTATGACCCATTTTATATCTATAATCTATATTCTGCTCAAATATATAAAATAGTAGGATATATCAGCCATATCACCCTGCAGCCCAAGAGACGGTTGCCCACTGAAGCTAAGCAGGTTGAGCTGGTAGTACCTGGATCGGAGACTCCTGGGAAAACTAGGTTGCTGCTGGAAGGCGTTTGGAGAGACCAGCAGCCATTCATTCATATATACTGCATAGAAAATCTTCACTTCTTGAATGTACTGTATTGAATAGCTCAAAGTTCTCCTTTTACATCTCTCGAAAAAAAAGTCTGGAACAACAGGGTCAGTAAATTCTGACAGAAGTTTTGTTTTTGGATGAATTCTTGTTTTTTTAGGTTATCATATCAGATGCACAACATAATAACTCACATAACTGCAGTCCACTACATGGTGCCGCTGTGCACATTAAAAGCTCTGTAGTGTGTTTGTAGTATTGAGAACAGCCACAAACATATTTTCCTGCCCTGCTAAGTCCTGACTTACGAGGTGATAGATAAAGCTTTGTGGTGTAGAAAAACTGTTTGTATATCATTAAGTTTGGTGTTAAGACCTCCTCTAATCCTCCTTCATTCAAGGGTTCAGCAGCAGAACAACAGCGTAATCCTCCAACAGCAGCTCAACCTCAGCAGACAGCATGTGTTCCAATTCACATGCTCCCAATGACGTGCCCACTGCCCCTACACATTCAGTAGGGGATATCAAAAAGAGTTTACTTAAACAAATATATAAATAAACTAATAAATGAATATAACCATGTTAATGACCATATTACTTAAATTCAAGTATGCCAATTAATATTATATAAAATGAATATGTTTAGGACTTTGGATATGTTTAATATGAATTTATGTTTAATATGAATTTTTCCTTTTCCTTAAAATTCTGCCCTGCAACTAACTAGATTTTGTAACAGAGCCGATGAATACATTAAGAGAAACCAGTAAGAGATCGACCATAAACTAATGAGTAAAATTGTTTTAAATCTCTAGAGCACACTTTTATACTTTTGTGTTATAGCCAACTTTGGAGTTTTTAAAGTCACTATAAGGAGTAGAGATGTGCTCTCTCATTGATCAGGTAGACGCTTTAACTGCACCATCCAGGCACCAGAGACACATAACGCATCTGTGAAGCTCTACACTGAAATAATCTCTTGTTGTGTCCGTGAATATGATTCGAAACGGTTAGTTTCATGCCTCGCCTAATAAGATTTCCCTGCACAAACACAAGCCCTCCAGAAGAGCAGGGACAAAAAAATGACTTGCAAATAACTCTAAAATGGCTTTTGTGTAAGAGAAGGCACTCCGTTCCTGAAAAGGATCAATAGGCTTGCAAAAAATACCCTGTCAACCAAAGTAAAACACAACTCTGGGTCTTGAACAAGTCTCCACCGAGTGCAGAGGAATATCACAGTCATACTTCAACAAAACTCCTGCATTTCATCCTGTTATAGCTCCCATTTGGGAGAAAACAGCATCTCTTAAAGCAGTCCACATTTGCTCAAAAATAAAAACGGTGCTCTTACCAGCGTAGCTTTTAAGGCAATAATAGTTCATCCAAAGAATGAAAATTCAGACTTTATCCTCTCACTCTCAGGTCATTTCAAACTCGCATGCTGTTTTTTCTTCTTCTGTGGATCACATTTTGAACATTTTATAGATCTGCCAAGCTCCAAAAAGGGGAACAAGCTCAATTTAAGCAATTTATCATAAAAGTAGCATAAAAGTAATCAGGGGCATCATGCACTCATTATTTTTGAGGGGGCACAAGTGTGTGTGTGGGGGGGGGGGAGGTTGTCATGTGGTTTCCTTTTTATTCAAAACTTTCCCAAACGCATTACCTATATTATGAAATATCTCGATTGTCACCTGGATTATGATGGACAAAGTAGACTATAATGTAGTCTAATAACTATGCATAAAAACTTCTTAAGTAACAGATAGGCTGTCATGCCATAACATATTTTTAATACGTCTGACTTTAAATTTAATGTGAATATTAAAAAGATAAGTTAGGCTACTTATCATAACACTTTCATTGTACAGAAAGAGAGCAAAGAACATTTATATTATATTAAGAAGATTTTCACTGACTGTCTAGAGTTCAAGCACTCTCAAAAACTCTCATTAAAATCACTGAATCTTGTTACACTGAAATTAATATCTTACTTACAGATTCATACACACATCTGCTCTTTGTTGTTTCTATCGAGAGAATTCGTCAGAAAGAGGTATTCAGTCAGCGAGCAAGTGAAGAAAACACCGGCATTTTAGCGATGACTCATCTGAACGCCTCTGATTGGTCGTTTCATTCATAAAGCTCAACAGCATCGTGTGTGATTGGTTATAAGTGCAGTGCAGTAAAAACACGTCTGTCTCTGGCTCAGCGACAGTCAGCGAACATCCCAGGTTACGTATGCAACCCTGGTTCCCCTAGGGAACGAGACGCTGCGTCGAGACGCTACGGGGAACGCCATCAGCGATGTCCAGCTCTGAATCATATGTGTAATCAGTCAAAATTGACGGCCAGACGTCAGGTGCGGGTGACGTCAGGACCAGGATGCCTAAAAGCACGTGATGTGCAGCCGGCGCCAGCTTCCAGGAATGAAGCATAGCTCTAGTAGGGATGCCGGAAGTATGGCCCTGCGTCGTGACGCAACGGGGAACGAGATGTCCACGACACCAGAATTGCAAATCCCTGCTTAGTGTGTGGAATGCACAGCTATGGCAAAAGAACAGAAGAGCCAGGAGTGGCTTGCAGATCTAGGTCATAGAATCTGCTGAAGGTTAGGGGCGTAGACCACCCAGCAGCGTCACAAATGTCCTGAATAGGAACACCTGCGAGAAAGGCCTTGGAGGCCGCCATACCTCTGGTTGAATGAGCCTTGACCCCCAAAGGTGAGGGGAGATCAGAGGACTCATAGGCAACTATGATGGCATCCACTATCCACCGACTAAGGGTCTGCTTAGCAGCTGGCAGACCCTTTTTAGGAGGACCGTAGCATACCAGCAGTTGGTCCGTCTTTTCCACAGGGCAGTTCTGTGGACGTATGTGTCCAGTGCGCACTCAACTTGGCAACCGCGCGAGTGACTACCTCTAATAGCTCCGTATTGCTGAATGGGCGAATAATCAGCGCTCTCCACATCTTCCTCCTCGGAGGGAGATAGGTGAAACGCTGAGCCGCCCCCTGAGGAGAGGAAACCGCAGAACAGGCTTCCGATCCCAGAGAACGGGCAGTGGATCTGGCAGGTGAGGACAGAGATCGGGACCCGCCCGTCTCTCCGCCCGAGCCCCACGTATTCAAGCCGCTCCGCCTCAGCGGAGGCGGGGCCAGCACCGTGGGGAGCGCTAGCAAAAACTCCCTCCTCGAAGAGAGTTCTCCTCCAGGGCGCGGGAACAGGGGGTGCTGAGGGTGCTGCAACCCCCTGTTTTTTCTGTGGGCAACTGTAAACTGTTGTGAAAAAAAAAAAAATAGGCTATAAGGTTGCTCCGATGTTTATAACATTTGGTTTACATTGGCTATTTTGCTATCTATTTCTATGTGATCGACATATTTTACCATTTGCCCATTAATTTAACAGTTGTAAGAATTAATGTTATCAAAGTTATTAAACTGATGCAGGGCTATTTGATGCACGCGTCGCATCTGCCAAATCACGCACGCAGCACTGCCAATGCTTGATTTTATGTTTGTGAATGTTATGTTTGTGCTGTGGGATCTGTAGGTTGTGGCTTAAAAGCGGAACATGGAAATATCATGGATGTACTGGAAGAAAAAAAAAACTATTTTTTTTTGTTCTCAGCGATATGAGTCTTTCCCTTCTCCCAAAACAGCTTATAGCTACCTATTAAAATAGTTCAGTTTTGTATGTAGGCTAATGGAAAAGTGATTAGACTATGTTTCGTTTTTTTTCTTCATAATGTTAATTTAGAAAAACCTTGGGAGCATTTTGTGTTCGTTAAATGTTTTTTTTTTCTTTTTAAGCAACGACCAAGCGGCCAGCATCAGAGTTGATCGCCTATGTTTGATTAATTTAGCCTTATCAAATCATCACGACTAAAATAAAATCGATAGATAGGCCTATAAACAGTTCAAGCATATCACCGTGTTAGTTTAAATGTTTAACCTATATAAATGTGCAATATCCAACAGTTTGTGTGGAGAGCTGAAGCGAGCTTTACAGGACATGGAGGATTTTTGTCTTACAGTAAAAACAACTTAAAATAAATTACCTTTAAAATAATAAAGGTAAGAGTAATATATCATTTGGAACTGTAAAGGGTCTACTTTTATTTGTGTGCATTCACAATATAGGAAAACTTTCTGCCGGTTTTGAACAAGAGCGCTTCAATGATGAATCGAAACTCGGCAACTCGAAACTGGCTCAGAGATATGATAAATATATCTATAGAAAGCTTTAAAATACTATTTTAAAACGAAATAATTCAAAGCAAAAAGTCTTCATTAGCCTATGTAATCTGTTAAGATGCATATTTCTCTCTGCGCGTCCAATGAGATGGCGAGTCATTTTTCCCGTCACCTCACCATCTAAAATATAAAAATAAGGGAAAGCCTAAAACAGGCCCGATTACAATTTGCGTTTTATTTTATAATTGTATTCAACAATAAAAAAAAGTATGTAAATCTTTGTCCTTGAAATTTAAAGGATTTGCTGCAATGCAATTTTATCTGACTGATAGGCCTATGTGAATTATTTATTGGCCTATCTTTTTAATCCATGCAGCAAATGCTTTAGAAACAGCTTTACAATTACTTTAGTGCATTCCAGATGCTTTTAAAAGAACGTTTCACTATACATTTTAAGGGTTTTTAAGCTTGAATGTAGCTTGAATGTAAAACATTGCTATGAATTCATTGTAGCCATTCCCATTTGTAAAATAGCTAATTGTTGTCTAACACGATCTCATGAAAGTGCGTAGGCTATAGCACGATTTTCTGTTTCTATTTGGCGTAATATTTATCCGCAGAAATTGACTACCCCCCCACCACAGCACCCCCTACATAAAACACATTCCCGCGCCCCTGTTCTCCTCTCACAACGCGGGCACGGCCGGCCCCCTCAAGAGCCGACTCTGCGTGCTTCACCCCCAAGCAGACCAAGCACAGACTGTGTGTATCCCCGCTCGTGATAAAGCGTGGGCAGGGAGGAACACACTGTCTGTACTGTGAACTACTTTCGCCCTTCTTAGACTTAAAAGATGCCTTCGACATGTCTGCTTCTAGTCTTTCTTTGCCTTTCTTTTTTTAGAACAAACTTTCTTATTTCCTATCTTTGATAGTAACAGACTCACAGAACACATTCGACTGACACACAGAGAGCTTTGCTGAATGACAAAAATCTGGCGCCGGCTGCACATCACGTGCTTTTAGGCATCCTGGTCATGACGTCACCCGCACCTGACGTCTGGCCGTCAATTTTGACTGATTACACATATGATTCAGAGCTGGACATCGCTGATGGCGTTCCCCGTAGCGTCTCGACGCAGCTCGATGTTCCCGGAGGGGAACGCAGATTTCGCGCTGAACGATTTAATCACGCAGGTGTGATTGTATCAAATATAGAAAATATTATTCGGCAATTTTTTTGTCTTTTGAAAGCTGCATTCAAAATCAACTAGTCTCAAAAATCAGAGGGAACACGTGGCCCTCACTTGCATGATGCCTCTGAAAAAAAGTAGTCCATACAACTTTCTCTATATTATTAGTCTTCTGAAGCCACATGAAAAACATATAACCAAAACACCATTGGTTGAGTGTATCGCATCAAATGCGATTTAAAAATGCTGTCATTTTTTCAGTAGTGCACATTTATTAACTTCCCATATGACAGTTCTCACTGTACATCTGTAGTACATCTGACAAGCTACAAAAAGCACAATTTAAGCACCAAATTTGATGTGCATCAAAATCAATTGCAATGCATCAGAATCTAAACTAACATTTACATAACTAAATATGTTATCTGAGGGCACTTTACGGTAAAAGCAGTCCATTTGAGACTTCTGAACCATATGAGAGATATATGACAAAAAAAATAACATGTGTACATGTGTCACTGCAATTAAATGCAATGCACCAGTCTGAATCTCCAAATTAATAATAACAAAACATGACATGCGAGGACGATTTTTACGGACTAATGATTTAAATTGCATTCTTTTCCTTGACTTGAGTCTTGTAAGTTGTAAAATAGTTTTTTTTATTCTGTGCTCATTTTTTTTCACTTATAATAACAGCATACAGGTTTGGAAGAACATGAAGGTGAGCAAATAATAACAAAATGTGTGTGGGAAATATTTCTTTAAGTATAAGACATTCAGGACTTGAGTGAATAAACTCCTCACTTCACTCTCAGCCTTGACTTAAGAGTCTTACATCAGGCAGGGGTTTCACTTCAAACTCTCGCTGAATGCTAAATCAAGGACGCAGCCAGGTCTTGACCTGAGCTTCTTTTTGCTGTTCAGTCATCAAGTAGCCCTGATGTACGTTCGACGTTGCTTTAATATAAGCTTCCATTTGTTCAGACAAGGTCACGTCCTACCTCTGTCACAACATTCACATCACTGAGCAATAATGAGGGCAGAGGTTTTGTGGATTTTATTCTCTTTAGATAACGAAGGGATGATGAAAGAAGACTCTCTTTCTCTCTCTCTCGACAGCCAAGGGACCTGAGCTGCATTTAAACTCTACATTTCCATAAACATGGGCGTAACCACCATATACTTTGGGGGGGACGTGTCCCCCCCAATGTTGGAAAAATACCAATCTGTCCCCCCCAATAATAGGCCTATTGTATTGTAATATGTGACATATGATATGCCCTCCTTTTATGAACCCTGGTTGTAGCCTAGTGGATCTGTTGTTATTTCCGATTTACTTTCAATTTAGGAAAAACAAGGGAAACAAAACTGTGTGACCACCACCCCCCCTCGATTGTACACTTGGTTGAGCCCGTAAACGCCGGTTTGCGGCATCGTTTGAAAAAACCGCTCAGTCCGACTCCGACTGTCACTGGTGCTTAAATGAAATGAAGGTAGGAGCTAAAAGAAAGAAGCAGGACGAACAGGTGGACATTCGCCTTTTTTTTCAGACGGTAAGCAAGTAGACACCTAAAAAGTTGTGCCATGGTCAAAAATACCGCGGCAATTTTTGAATAAATGTGAAAAAATATCACGTTTAAATGGCTCAGTATTATAGCTAGGTTTCTAGCATGATATCCTGAAAATAGTCTGAATAATGAACTGCTGGAGTCACAGACAAAGGAGTTCCCGCACTTCCCACTCCATTGATAAGCCTCTATTCATTCGTTGATGGCCTGGCCTGTTTGTTAGGGATGGGCGAATCGATCCTAAAGTATCGATACTTTCGATGCTTATGTTGTATCGAAAGGATCGATCCTCACATAAAAATATCGATTCTAAAGTGCATTTTTTTGTAACCACTAATTTTATTTATTAAGAAACTCGGTGCATAAAATAAGCTTCTAAATGGAAAAATAGACTATATTAGCGAACAATTGTGTTGGATAGAGCTATTTCTCCTGCTCATGGGAACACACGCAAATGCTGAAAGACAGAACCAATCAATCACAGACAGCGTTCGCTGCGGACGCAAGCTCAGTCACAGTGTTTGTTCAAATAGAGCTGCGTTTCCCAAAAGCATCAGAAGCATAAGTAGATCATAAGAAACCATTGCCACATTATTACATTACATTACATATCATTATTGCTATATATAAAATTAATTCTGAAAAATGTATCACGATTTCTACACATATGAAGCAGCAATAATAATCAGAAATGTTTCCTGAGCAGCAAATTATATTAGATTTATTTCTGAAGGATTATGTGACACTGAAGACTGGAATAATGATGCTGAAAATTCAGCTTTGATCACAGATGCATTTAAAATTATATTTTAAAAATAGGCCTACATTAAAATAGAAAATACATTTCACAATATTGCTGTTTTTACTGTATTTTTGTTCAAATAAGTGCAGCCTTGGTGAGCATGAGACTTATTTAAAAAATATTACAAAATCTTACTAACCCCAAACTTTTGTGTACATGTAACCTAATATGTATTTTAAATAGGTAATTGTGTAAGTCAATTTAAACTGTTATTAAAAGTTCAAATGGATTCTGTTATGTTCTGTAATTGCTGTTAATAAATCTGTCAGAAAAAAATATGCTAAGTTTCACCTTTAGGAGTACAGCATTCTGGCAGCCTTTAAAAAAATGAAGCCATGGTTTTATTTCAGTAACCACAGTTTACCACAGTATTTGTAGTAAAACTGTAACCACAAATTTACCATTATGGCGTTTATAATAATAATACATTTTAGTACTTATTGTATGTAACACCATGTTTATTTTTCATGAGGTACCCTCAAAGGTGCACCTTTGTAACTTATCTATACCCTTAAAGCATGCATACTTGTATGGTACTAATATGCTCCCTTTTAGGGGTATAGGTGCACCTTTGAGGTTACTGCCCCAGTAAAGGGCTAAAATACAATTTTAGTATTTAATTTCTGACAGTGTAAACAAAAAAGGCCTGTGAAATGTTAAAAAAAAACATGGCTTTAAATGTTAATTATAATTACTGATTATATTCTTATAAATTATATATTTAATAATTTAAAAGACCATTTTAGTTTACAAGTATCGGTATCGGTATCGATATCGACGATACTGGGCTTGAAAATATCGGTATCGGATCGAAAATAAAATAAGAGGTATCGCCCATCCCTACTGTCCGCTCTGTGTGCGTGTGTGTGGGGGAGACGCTGCCTAAGCCCCGCCTCCGCCACAGAGAGCAGACGAGATGACAGAGGTAGCGCGATCGACTAAAATGTTGGTGATATTCATTTTTATGTAAAAATTAATATAATAATTATTTTTAATTATAAAAAAATGATCAGTCGCAATATATCGCGGCACCAAAAATGATCGCGCTCATATCCATATATCGTGCGATAAGTCCATATATCGACTATCGCGACAGGCCTACCCACATGTTGTTTCCATTCAACTAAAATTGGAAAAAATTGGACAAGAGGAGCATGAAAGTGGTGCTCTACATATTCCAAGCCAACACAGTATAGATTTGAGTGAGGAAATGTTGCGCAAGACTTGGAATATAGTGTCGCATGGACTATTTTTATGTCACTTAGCAGTATAAATACATCCGCTTGATGTATGGAAGAGATCAGCTATTATATTCCTGCCTCCTTTTGTGTTCCACAGAAGAAAGAAAATAATACGGGGCTGGAACGACACTGAAGGTGAGTAAATGATGACAAAAAAAGTTATTTTTAGGTGAACTGCTCTTCTCAGCGGTGGAGCGGATGACAGATGTGTTGTATGTGTGTGTGGTTGCGTGAAGCGGGAGAAGGTGTGCGGTAGGACGTGTTCGGGGATAGTTCTCTGGGTGTCTCTGAGGCAAGAACTGGAGCTTTGATCCTCCCTTTCTCTTTCACCGGACTGATGAGATGAGACTGCAGGAAGACTGCCTGCCTCGCATCAAATACTCTCTCCGTTTTATTCTCTCTCTCGTTCTAACACTTTTTTCCTCGTTCTTTTTTTCAATCAGTCCGCTGTAACTCTATATGCTCACCTTTTCTCACTTTCTCTAACTCCGTGAGCTTTTTTCTCTCTCTCATTCTCACACTCATTTCAATCCGCTTTATGGGAGTCTCTGGCTCTGCTTCAAAACCCAGCTAGCTCTCTACATAGGCATCGTAGGTGTGCTCCTGTGAAAAAACCAAGGGTGTGTTTACACTTGGCAGGTTTGATTCGATTGAAATAAATTAAAACGTTTGAACACCTGTGTACTTCTAAATATTTATGTATGTGTCTTTATGCTTATAAGAGTATTGTTTAATAAGCTTAGCAAAGACAAGTGAAATAATTTGAGAGGAAATCCCATGATGTGCTGTGACATGCTCAGTAGGGAAAACATCTAATCTAGTACACAAAGGCAGAGTATGCCGTAAACAGAAAAGGGCAGGTTTTGAAAGAGCTCCTCTCTCTCTCTCTCTCTCTCTCTCTCTCTCTCTCTCTCTCTCTCTCTCTCTCTCTCTCTCTCTCTCACTCTCTCGCTCACTCTCTCCCTCTCTCCCTCTCTCTCTCTCTCTCTCTCTCTCTCTCTCTCTCTCTCTCTCTCTCCTCTCTCTCTCTCTCTCTCTCTATACTCTCTCTCTCTCTCTCTCTATACCTCTCTCTCGCTCTCTCGCTCTCTCGCTCACTCTCTCTCTCTCTCTCTCATTCTGTTTCTGGTGTCTGTCACTGCAGGCTGTGAGCTGGACTCTTGCATCACTCTCACACATCGTCCCCTCGCTGACAGACAGACAGACCTCTAACATGTACACAGACAAACTAAATATGACAGCTTCTTTGAGTAAACATATTCTCTCTAGACTGGAATGCCATGGACGTCTGAACTGAGAACGCATACTCCCTTCTCTGGCTTTGTTTTTTAAATTAAGTCTAATGTAAATTCATTTTGCAATTGTATTTGATGTTTACATGATTTATAGGTTGAAGGCATATGGATCAGCATTTAACCTCAGACTACTCAAACAACCTAAATATTTATTTGTATGTTTATATTCAAACATTTATAAATTGTATGTACTTTAACTATTATTCACATTGCTTCCAAACAATAACCACAACAATAGCTCCTAGTCTGTAACAAAAACATGTTTTACAGTAAAAGACCGTTCCTTTACTATAAGGCCTTTATGTTGAAGCGAAAAGAACAAGTCATCTAATAATTTACAGTGAAAAAAATTTACATTCCCCAAATTCCCTGTGAGGCACTTCATATTTGGTGTTTTTTCTTTGAAATACCTGTTTATTGTTAGTTATGTACATTAGTTTCATGTCACATCTTTTGTTGTTATATTGTTTATTGCATTATTTTAGTGCTATGATTTTATATTTGTGTGCACCTATATTAGCCACCTCAGCTTGTGGAAAAGTTATGAGCTTTGATTTTTACATGTGGCTTTCTCATAACCACATGTTTTGATGGTTGTCCGTGTATTATAAATATTATAAAGGTACAAAACAAATTTTGGTTCTTCAGTATGTTGGTATTGTAACATTACACTCGTTTAAATGTTTTTAGTTTTTTCTTAGCAGTTATCTTATGTTGTTATATTGATGTTTATTGCATTATTTTGGTGCCATGATTTTTTATTTGTGTGCACCTTCTATCTAAACATTCACGCCAGCTTGTGGAAAAGCCACTTTTGATGAGCTTTGATTTTACATTTGGCTTTCTCATAACAACGTTTTTTGGTGGTTATCAGTGAATTATAAAGATTTTGGTATTTCAGTGTGTTGGCACATTAACATTAAATCAGCTAATGAAACGTTTACTGTAAATTGTAAAAAAAAAAAAAAAAAAAAAAAAAAAAACAGAGGAGGCAGTCGTGGCCTAATGGATAGGGAGTCGGACTTGTAACCCAAAGGTTCACGGGTTCCAGTTTCAGGTCCGGCAGGAATTTTGGGTTGGGAGAGTGAATGTCCGAATGTCCAGTGCTCTCTCCACCCTCAATACCACGACTGAGACCCTTGAGCAGGGCACCGAACCCCCAACTGCTCCCAGGGCGCCGTAGCATTGACTGCCCACTGCTCTGTGTGTGTGTGTGTGTGTGTGTGTGTGTGTGTGTGTGTGTGTGTGTGTGTGTGTGTGTGTGTGTGTGTGTGTGTGTGTGTGTGTGTGTGTGTGTGTGTGCGTGTGCGTGCTGGTGTGCAGTGCGTGTGGTGGGTGTGCGTGTGCGTGTGCTCGTGTGCGTGTGCGTGTGCGTGTGCGTGTGCGTGCGTGTTGTGCGTGTGCGTGTGCGTGTGTGTGCATGTGCGTGTGGTGTGTGTGTGTGTGTGCACTAGGATGGTTGAAATGCAGAGCACAAATTCCGAGTATGGGTCATCATACTTGGCCACACATCACGTCCTTTCCTTCCTTCCTTTCCTTATTCAAGCCATAAATTGTAAATGGCTGTTGATAAATATTCCTATTGTACGATAAAGTTCTGGCAACCACAGCTTTCAGATTTCTTTACAGTGAAAAACACACAGTGATATATAGCGAGTTAGGTTTCTGTGGAACTGCTGTTGACTAAAAGACCCTCCGCTCTGGGAATCATTTGCTTCATTAAAATGCTTCAGTCAAGCAAAAACAGACATAAAGAGCCTCTTGTGCCCCAGCATCGCCACAAAACATCCCAAACAGCTGTGAGAATCATTCCCCGGGTCAGAATTAATGGGTGTTCTCCTTTACATTCCTGGAATCCAGTCTGAATATTTGAAGCGGTGCGTGTGACGTTGCCTCGGCCACTTGGGCATGACTGCCGGAGTTCTATTGTTTCTAGGCGACAGCTTGCTCTTGGTTTCGCTGTCATTAGATTTGGAGCACCTGACCTTTCAAATCCCAGCTGTCAGAGAGTTGATCATATCTAAAACCGTTACACACTGCAATTAGAGCCGGCCCGTTCTGAACCAGGCAGAGTCATTTGACAGACACAGACAGATACTGCGTGTGAGAGAGAGCCATTAGACACAGCAGGGCTCACACTCGCCTGTCATGTGGGAGTCAGTCCAAAGATGCTGGTATAAAGCGAAGATTGAATTAGTAAGAAAGGAAAATAGTAGAAAGATCTCTATGGCAGGAGAGCAAATGAGTGATCCACCCCTTACACAGATGAAAGAATGTCCGGCGAGGAGCAGTCAGATCTTTGAAGTGCGACGCGTAACTGATACCGACTCAAACCAGGCAAAAGCGCAGCTGAAATATTTATCCCGCCGGGGCTCGGAGGGGCCGAGGGACTCTTCGCTGGAATGGGGCCATGGCAGAAGAAGAGAGGCCAGCGCTCTGTCCCTTGAGGGCCGCCGGCTCTCACGAGCTTCGTTCGTTTGCTCTGTGACTTCACAAATGGCTGAGAAACATCTGACGAGACTCGCTGCCAGCTTAATTATGCATCTCTGCCGTGTTCAAAAAATAAAGTGGTATTGCATGAAGGAGAGAGAAACACAGAGGGCAGAAAGATGGAGAAAACCTCTAGAGAGACTCAAATTAAAACTGATATTGGCTAAATAAAGGCTGAACGTTTAGAAATGACATATTTAAACTGTTGGATGTTCAATATTATTTGACTGAAGCAATCTTTTCGACTGTAGATGTATTATCATCTGGAGTTTTATAGTAAACCGCTATGCTTTTTGTATGCTTCTTAAACTACAGTTTTTATAAATCATGTATTTATAATAAATGAGGTTGCTAGACAACAAGGCTTCAAAAATTGATGACGGGAAAAATAACAGATATCAGAAAGATGGCAAATGCATCAAGAAATGTACAAAAAAGAAACGGACAGCCTTAACTGCACTGTCTTCATCACCTACTAGTTGTGCATATAATATGTATAATTTTCTTGTACTATATATATACTCCTGTAAATAACCCCAGAGCAGGATAAAATGCTGAGAATATGATTGACAGCTGTTTTTAGCTGCAGTGTGTGTGGTCATTATGTCTTGTGAACTGACTCAAGAGTTCATAAATACACAGATATACACACAGATAGGCAAGAGCAAATATGCTGTGAAGATAAATTTGGACTTTTGTGTCTATGGAAACAAATCCTTCACAATGAAATGTCACTAACACATATTACAGTTAAGAAAATTAATGTGAAAAATCCAGTGAGTTCACACTTACAATGGCTTCATGGCTGCAGGTCACAGTGGTGTATATTACACTCTCAATAAAAAGGTACTGGAGCTGTGTCTGGGGCAGTACCTTTACAAAAGGTACTAACATGTATCATGTAGATACTAATATATAGGTACTAATATGCACTATTTAGGAGTACCTATATAAGGCACAAGAGTGCTGCACAACTGACCTGATCATAAGTGAGATAAATTCCCTGCAAAAATATCTAAATGTAATTTTAATTTGACAAGGAATCAGTTTTCTTGCCACTAAAAATATTTATTCGGGAGAAAAAATCTTTGAATTTGAATTACAACATTGCATAATATATCACATCATGATTGACTACCAATGCACTCACTCAGAACTTCAACATGTTTTCCAAATCATAATTGCATTGCTGTATGTGGGCAGAAACAAATCATACAGAACGGTGAAATCACTCACAGTAACATGAACTGCTCAATCTTGCTGACACAGGAGATGGATCACATGCTTCAGTGTCTTCGTTCCTATTGGCTGTAGCAGCATTCAGTCACTGCGTATATCTGCATAACGTTAAACTTTTCTCAACCTGGTCACATCACATTGACATAGTGTTTTTTATATATTAATTTATTTAAGCAATATATATTTGATTACACTAATCAGACGTTAAAATCCAAAGATTCAGACCAACATGTAAAATAAATAAGTAATAAATAATAATAATTATATAAAAAATTAAATTTTATTTCATTTTTGTTTGTATTGAAATGTACATGAATTACACTAAAAACAAAAACTGAAGAGAATTACACCAAATAAAAAAACTGTCTTCTGGTCGTTTAACTCCAATCGTCCTGCACATGTTTAGAGAGAGTCTATTAGAGAGGAAATGATGCGGACAGCATGAGAACTGAACATGATGTCAAATAAATATTAGAAGTCAGATTAAAACCGAGCAGGCTGAGCAAAGGTCTTTAATTTAACACGATAGCTCATCGCATGCATGCACACGTGTGTCTGCGGGAAGACAGAGCATGTGTGTGTGTGTGTGTGTGTGTGTGTGTGTGTGTGTGTGTGTGTGTGTGTGTGTGTGTGTGTGTGTGTGTGTGTGTGTGTGTGTGTGTGTGAGAGAGACAGGCAAGCAGATGTGGCCTGCCTCATTAAAACGACAGCTGGCTATCGAGCACACTTGCTGACCCTGTGGGCCGTTTGCTGAAATGGGTGAGAGTGCATTATGGTCATGTCTCATAATTGAGCATCTGGACTCTGTGAATCTCAAGCTTGTCATTTCTGCATGATCTCCGAGCATGCACACACACACACACACACACACACACACACACACACACACACACACACACACACACACACACACACACACACACACACACACTAACGTAATCGCATTTCTCCATGTGTGGAGAGCTCATCTAGAAGTTCAGATGTTTACAGTTATGGAGAGTGGAAGTCTGCATGTTAAACACTGACCTTTAGCTGGTATCAGAACTAAGCAGCCATGCATATTCTGTTTTATAAACGTTGTGAGATGCAAAAAAGGTCAGATAGGATTCATATCCAGAACAGGACCCCATGAAAAATATTTTCATTACTTGAAACCAAATAAACACTGATTGAAATGAAATCAAATACAATATAAAAAAATTACTTATTTTGATGACATTTTATCATTTTGTTTAGTTTAAAATGAAGTACCAAAATAACTAAAACAACACTAAACAAAAACACAATTAAACTAAACTTTAAATACTAAACATTTAACATTTATGTGAAAGCAGAAAATAAAAAAAATCGAAATATTAACAAACTGTTTATCAATGACAACAAAACAAAACCAATAAATCCAAATTTAAATGTAAAAAAATGGCTAATAATGAAAAAAATACACAAAAAACACTAAACTTTAAAATTATGTGAAAGCCGAAAATTAACATAATAATAATAATAATATTAACAAGTTGTGTATTAATGATACTAATTAGGAATGTAAATTGGAAGTGTGTTTCTGACAGCAAATCCTTGTGATGATTCTGGTTCCTTAATGATATATGGAGTTTGTCTGTTTCTTTGTTGTGAATAAAGCATAATTTAATTAATAATGCAAGATTCGGTTCAGAATGTTTATCTAACAGCACACTGTTATATATAAAAAAAATCATTAAGTCCAAAGTACAAATAAACTGATACAAGTTATGTAGAGTGAATGTTAGTCAGGTTAGATGCAGGTTAGATGCTTTCCTGTAGCTCAACTAGTAGAGCATGGCGCTAGCAACGCCAATATCATGGGTTCGATTCCCAGGGAAAGCAAGAGCTGATGAAATGTAGAAACTATAACTTGAATGCAATGTAAGTCGCTTTGGATAAAAGCGTCTGCTAAATGCATAAATGTAAATGCAATACTGAAATAATGCTGCATGCAACCAACAAAGAAAGATTCATTGTCTAATTATTCAATTCAACGTTCAATTCAGACTAGACACTCACAAAGACGATTCAACCATTTAGTGCCACTATTTAAAAAAATAAAGAAAACTTCTTCAGAACCTATTTTCCAAACTCCATGTCTTTCCGATGACGCTAATAAACCGAATGACGTGACATGTTTGTTATCTCATCTGAATGACAGCACAGGTGCTTTAGAACACGGTGTCGGGACAGGAGGACCGGCTATGCATATTTGCCCTTTCATTTGCATGCATTACCCAGAATCCTTTACACTTTTTTTCCAAGACAATCAGAATATCATTATTCCTTAGTATTCAAGGACACGGGAAGATCAAACTGATTCATTACCATTTTTCATATTACTAGTACAGTAGGTCCCAAGCACGGCCAAGTCCAATCTTTGCATGCACCACAAGGAGGCTTACATGGGGATAATTATTCTATAATGTGATATGAGTTGTATGATAATTGAATTCGAGCAAATGAAGGTCAGTCTTTTGTACACTCTTCAGCGGAGGACATGGTGCTGCGCTCAAATTAAACAGTGTGTGCTTCCATAGTCACTTATCAATGAGTGAACAAACCGGAGAAATAATTTATGAGTCTCGTGTGTTTTTACACTCAGTTTCTTTTTAATTTATGCAAAAAAGGGTTTCTGCTTAGATAACACTGCATAGCTTCTGTAGCGATTGTGAATGTTAGGCCAATTTAGACTTTAGATTTCTTGTTATGAAACTACTAGATGTGTAAAAAGTCCTGAGAAATTGTTAAAGTATGGTCGGGAGACCCTGTTTCCGAATTTCAGTCAATTAAAACAAAGTATCTTGCCATAAAATATGAAATTAAAAAGTTTGCACAAAAGTTTCAAAAACAGACTAATGAAATCAAGAGGCAGAGGAGATATTCTCATTAAAAGAACAGCACCAATTTGTAAAGCAACCAGTTCAATCACAATCACAGTCAGGACTTTCTAAGACAGACTAAATCTAAACTTACATCTTGAAACGTGTTGCCTGAAACTGTTCAACTTTAAATTTCAGCTGCAGTTGTTTAAAGGAATGGTTCACACAAAAGTGAAAATGTGCTGTGTCCTCTAACAATCAAACTCCTTTAGAGTCATATTATTCAGTTTTTCAGTTGTAAACGGTGCTTGATTCAAACAAGACCATTTTTCACAATAGAAAACACGATTATGGATAGAGGACACATATTTTAGCTGGAAGCCATGGTTTGAAGATACAATGCCACAATCATGGATTTCTTTCTTGCAAACACACAACTTTTGGCTTCACAAGACATTACTTGGTGAACTGGAGTGGTGTGGATTATTGTGATGTTTTTATCAGCTGTTTGGACTCTCATTCTGACGGCACCCATTCACTGCAGAGGATCCATTGCTGAGCAAGTGATGTAATGCTACATTTCTCCAAACCTGTTGTGCTGAACTTCAATTCACGTTTATTTCATGCTTTTCACAATACAAATTGTTGCAAAGCAGCTTCACAGAAAATTTTAATTTCTACAATTAATTTGGGAGCAGCTTAACAGAGAAGATCATCCAGTTAGTTAATGACAATGCATTCAAAGAAAAGGTGAACACTGTTAACAGCGATGATTATATGTTGCGATTAAACTTACAGACAAATTTGGTAGTTTTGTAAATTGTTTCAAGGCTGGCATCGTCTGAGTTCATCTACATCTTGTATGCCTTGAGGGGAGTACATTTTCAGCTAACTTTCATTTTTGGATGAACTATGGTGATCGTTAACTCAAAGTCAAGTTCACCTATCAGTGTTTTTAATTAAAATGCATGAATGCATTAATTAAAGCAATTGCTTTGGGTCAAGAACTCATGTTTTGTTGACTGTTGAGACATCTCTTCACAAGGATAAACGATCATAGCTGTGGCCAATTTCACCACAAACTGAAATGGATTTCACATGAAGGTAAATAAAATGACTTAGTTGGTATGTTGGCTCACTAAGATGACACCGGAGAAATATGTGCTTTTAAATTTAAAATGTAATAGACTTAAAGTATGATGTTTGCCCTTTAAAATTTAATTAAGGGTATTTAGTTTCAGCACTACTCAAATACAAAGGCCCTAAAAATACTTAAATTAATCATGAAATCAAAATGACCCCATTTACTTTCTTTAATAGATATTCCTTGGTCTTATGAGAGCCATTCATTAGAGCATCCTATTCCACAAAATCACTCGTTTTAGCTGCCATCACAAATCCCTCTCTTCCAATCACATGACTCCATTATGGTAAGCAACGCCCACTTTTCACAATGCAATCGTTTCTCAATCTGTAAGTCCAGCTCTGCGTCTTTTAGTGTTGAATATCCAAAACATTAGGTTATGCAAGTATAACTGCTTGTGGATGGCTTTCCTGTAGACCTTAAGTACACTAAAGTATGATTACTCAGGTACTTTACACTGCTGGAAACCACATCTGCAGGCATCACAAAAGAGCTTGACTTGGCTAAGACTGCACATGTCATCTCACATTTAATGAAACCAGGGAAAAGTGAAAAAGTCAGCACAGAGGAAGTTTAAAGGTGCACTGTGTTCTTTCTCTGCATTCAGTACGGCTTGCCTATGAGCACAGTTGTGTGTTATTTCTCTGGTACTGCTTGGCACTAAATATTAACATTTACACATACACTACTGTTCAAATAGCTTGGTTCAGTTTATTTATATTTCATTAGAAATTAAGACTTTTGTTCAGCAAGGAAGCATTGAATTGATAATGTTGCAAAAGATTCAAAGTATCAGAGTTTCATTGATAATAATACAATTTCTTGAGCAGCCAATCAGCATATCAGAATGATTTCTGAATGATCATGTGATGCTGAACACTGGAGTAATGATTTAGAAAATTCATCTTTGCATCACAGATACAAATTAGTTTTTTTTTTTTTTACAATATATTCAAAAAGAAAACAGTTTTTGATGCATTAGTGCCATGTGGCTTCATTGAAACAGATTTGGAGAAATGTAGCATTCCATCACTTGCTCAGCATTAAATCCTCTGCAGTGAATGGGTGCCGTCAGTATGAGAGTCCAAACAGCTGATAAAAACATCACAATAATCTACATGTAATCCACACCACTCCACTGTCTGGAATGTGCATGAAGACAATGTTGCATCTTATTCTGGAACAAAATAGCTCAATTAGAAAAAAAACAGCCCAATTTGTTTTTACAAGCCCTTCACTAATTATGATGTAAAAGTCGAAAGACAGATTCCATTTGATGTTTTTAAGAGTCTTCTTAAAAACAGAATCAGTCACAAATAAAGCATCATATTATAGTGATATATTAGTGATATATATATCTGCTGTTTACATGTACAGGGCCACCTTCTTCTTTCCTGAGGTTCCTTAAAGGTCCCCAAGGCAAATGTTGTTCCCACGAGGAGTCAAATTTCAGCTCTCTAGCTCAAACGGGGGGGTGAGGCTGACATTCTGAATGTTGAAAATTGAATTGCTAGTTGCTAGGCAATTACACATCCCATCGATCCCAAAATTACACAAAAGTCAATTAGTCTCAGAGCCCTCATGCATGCAAAGTTTGGTGAGTTTTCACCACAGGGGGAAAAGTTATAGTTGCTCAAACGGAGGAAGAATAACACATTCAGCTCAAAGCAGCATTTACTGTCTGGAGTCGAGCTCATCAATGACACCGCAAGGTTGAAACAAGAGGCGCTATAAAACCTAGAGAAGGCTATCTGTAAGCATTCTCAATTGCTCAGCAGTCACAGGACCTCCCAGAATTACATCTCTGCTTACGGCTGCTCATTTCTGAACACATTGTATTTATATTTTCTGAATACCAGTCGCTGGACAAAATATGCTTTTTGCTGCCAGATGGTGTGGTTACAGCATCTACTATAACAGCAGGAGATAACTAGCCAGACTTTTACTAATTGGCATAAAACTTAAAGTGTATAATTACTATATTTACTACTGAAAACCCAAGGGGTCAAAGTGCTGCTGATATAATGACTCACTTCCTGCTTTGATCAATTCCTGTTTGACTTTCTGTGTTTTGAAATTTGTTAAAGGGACAGTTCAAGCTAAAATGAAAACTCTCTCTTAAGGCGGTCGGGCCATCGGTGAGCATCTGTCGGGCTAGTTTCTTTGGTGTGTTCCACTCGGCGGGTCTCATCGGGATCACGGCGGCGGCAGTTTGCCCGATTCAACATGTATAATCAGCATCGGGGCCGTCGGCGAGAGGGAGAACTCTGATTGGATGTTCGTTTAGCGAAGTCAGTGCCCGAGAATGAAATGCAAAAGTGATGAAAACTAGTGGTAAGTAAATGAAGGTGGCACAAACAGAAAGAAGGCTGTTTTAATGTTACGTGATCTTCCCCAATGCATTACCCAATGTTTTCATAACAACGCTTAAAATAATGAAAGTTATGTTCAGCAATGTTACTAATATTCAAAATGGTAAGCAATGTTTTGTATATGTGTTTATTTCATACATCTTTGTTTCAGTTTCTCCTTTTGAATGCCGAATCTTTACTATTGGCAGCTGCTGATATAGAGCGCTAATTCCTCTCGTGCTGGCATACGTGTTATATATATAACTATACATACGTGTTAGTTTGCAGTCGGCTGTAGTCTGTGCGGGTGTTCAAGTGCAGCTTTTTGGTCCAGACACTGCCGACGCGAGGCGACAACACCGTCAGCTTTCATCGCCGCTACTTCTTTGAAGTCGGCTGGGTGTGTCCTACCCTTTATATGTCGTTCCGAACCTGTATGACTTTCTTTTTTATGTGAATCAGTCAAATCATCTTTCATTTTAGCCAGTGGCTATTTGCACTAAGTTGAAATACTGATATATTCTATTTACATTATGTAAAAATAGCAGTATTTTCTTTGCAATAAGAGTAAATACATTATAAAACAGTATGCAATAATAACATATTGAGTGTAAATTATCATATTTATTAAAATTATTAAATGGATGCTGCCTTTTTGGGACAATAAAGCCCTACACCTAAACTAACCTTTTTTTATTTATTATTAAATATCCACGAGGCACTTTATTTCCTCTTTCTAATATGTCCTAGTAATAATAAAGAATAAATTAATTCATGTACTATCATCATTTATTAATATTGTGAATTGGTTTTTGAACTTTTAGAAATTTACTTAGGTTAAGTAACAAGCTTAAAAAATGTTTAACTCATGCATTAAAAAAACTAATACAATTAATATTTGTATATGTAGATGATATCAAAATAAGGAAAGGATCCAGTAAAAGTTGTAGAATGAAGTTCAAATAAAACATAATAAATACATAAAAATGGTAGATTATTTTTTAAGAATTGATTTAAGAGTGTTGGTTACAAACAGTAAACTAAGTTTTGAATGTAACTGATTATATTTGATGAATTTTTGATTACATTTCTAAATTTGTAAGGAATGTTTTCGACTGTTAATCACTTAATCAACTTTCAGACAGGTTGTAGCCTAAAGCTTTTAGTGACGATGTGCATCAGAATAGCATCACTTTACTTAATAAAGACCTTCAAATATCAAGAGGCATCATGCACAACAAAAACAAATTATTATTATTCAACATATCCTACATTTTGACAGAAAATATAGACCCTCTTTGAATCATTAACATTTTCTTAAGTAACTAATAGACACAGGCCTGATCACGCAATGGGCCAGAGACACAAACACAAACAACGAAACTTGTGATTGCTTTCTTAGTAATGACCATTGATTGGATCTTTATCTCTGTGGCTGTTATGGAATAGTTTGAACAATCCGCATCTGTTTTAAGAGCTACGTTAAGCGTCCTGTTGGATTAAAGGTTTTCCAATGGATGTCCATTAAGCATTTGACGACATCTGATATATGTTTCTGTGGCAGATTAAACTCTGTCCTGACCTGAAAATCATTCTCCATTAACAATGTAATCCAATCCAGCACTAGGCTTAATCTTTGTCCTAAGAGCTGCCTATTTGAGTCCACAAACGTGGCCGTCTAATCCTGAATGAAACCATGTTTCTGCTGGAGTCTGGAGGTGTTGAATTGTCTGTGTTAGTGCATTGAGAGACGGACTGAGGCTGCTAAAGCTGTGAGGATTATCAGCGAAGCTGCTGATGTAACGGATGTGTGTAAACCTCACTCTCCTGACCTCAAATAGAGGCGCTCTGGCGACTGACGCTAGAGGCTGTAGCCTTTGGCGTTCCTTGTTAGAGCGCCCGCCTCCCGCACCGGAGTCCCGGGTTCGCGACCCGCTCGGTGAGTTGGTGCGGACCCGTGTCGGAGGGGTTACATTGGTGCCGTGACCCGGACGGGAGTGAGGTTTAGGGGGGTGAGTGTAACGGATGTGTGTAAACCTCACTCTCCTGACCTCAATAGAGGCGCTCTAGCGACTGACGCTAGAGGCTGTAGCCTTTGGCGTTCCTTGTTAGAGCGCCCGCCTCCCGCACCGGAGTCCCGGGTTCGCGCCCCGCTCGGTGAGTTGGTGCGGACCCGTGTTGGGGGGGTTACACTGAGACACATAGAGACACGGCTGTCACTCTGTGAAAGAGAGAAAGAGAGGGAACGCAGGGACAGGAAGTGATGTCACTCTCCTGTCCCAGACTACAGCAGAGGACATGCTGGGCTGTGAATGCAGATGAGAGCTCCGGCTTTCCCATTAGAGAGAACAGTACATGTTCATACTTACCGAAACATTCGTTTTAGAAACATCATATTTGTGAATTACTATAAAATAATGATATCTTTATACATTTAAAACAGGGTTGGAAAAATTCTGAATTTAAGATTTAGATGGAATTTGAATTTGCTAAATTAGAAGCTGAAAGAAGTGGAATTTATGGAATTACAATTCAGAAAACAAGTTGTTCTGTCAGTGTGCAAGGCCTATAAATCCTCAAACTTCAAGACTTTTTAAACGTCCAGACACAGTTTTGTCAAACCATTATTAAGTTTGTCTTCGTTTTCAAGTCAAGCAGTTATATGAATTAATTTGAATGTTCCTTAAATTCTTCTTTACTTGAAGTCAAATTGCAATTCTGCATCATCAACCCTACTTCATATTCAGGTCAATTCTGAATGGCATATTTAAATACAAATTTTGCATGGATATAAGTAAATGTTACCGTTCAAAAGTCGTTTGGAGTCAGTCAGCAAGGGACTAAACTGATCAAAAAGTGACAGTAAAGACATTTATAATTCTATTCATCAAAATTTCCACAATAAAATTAGGCAGAATAACTGTTTTCAACATTGATAATAATCAGAAATGTTTGTTGAGCAGCAAATCAGCATATTAGAATGATTTCTGAAGATCATGTGACACTGAAGACTGGAGTAATGATGCTGAAAATACATCTTTGATCACAGAAATAAATTACATTTTTAATAAATTCAAATAAATAACAGCTATTTTAAACTGCAAAAATATTTCACAATATCACTATATTTACTGTATTTTTTATCAAATAAATGTCAACTTGGTGAGCATAATAATAACATTTCTTGAGTATGGTTGGTGAGCTTGGTTAATTTATTTACTATTATAAAAAAATTGGACCACACTCAAACTTGCACAGAAAAAAGGTTGGACAGGAGAGAAGACGGCAGCATTGTACGAAATGAATAAAGAGTTAAATAAATGCTTCGTGGCTCCTGCTGGCTTTATACTTCATATTATCTGCAGTCCTGCTTATATGGTCAGTCTAAATGAACTCCACTGATGTCTTTAGATGCTGTTTAGTGCGGCTTTAAAGCATAAATGAGGAGAATAAGAAAATATGTTTTCCCTCACACTTTAAAGCCTATGGGGCATGAGTAAATATGATTTCCCTCATATTTCCAAGACCTGAACTGATAAATTTAACCGAACGAGCTGTCATAAAACGATGAAAAATAAGGAGTTCACCAGTAGTGCTGTCTGTTAAAGGTTCAGTATCATTACTTTAGCGGTTTTATTGAAAACCATTCATAACACTGACATTATCACTCGACCATATGCTAATTCCACACGCTAAAATTTAAAACAGAATATTCAAGTGATGAAGTCAGAGCGTTCATAAAATCTCCAACAGAAGCTCGGGAATGGGTGGGTTTGATGGATGAACTCCTCGGATGTGTAATATTGAATTGCTGGGAAAGGATGCAGCAGAAAAAAAATGAATTTGATTTTATTCTTTATTCCTCTGGCTCACTAACTGACTGCAAATAGATTGCAGTCTGACTATAACAGGTTGTGAGCGGTTTACTCAAGGATTAAAATACACATTACATCGGGATCCTAAAGCAGTCAAAACCTTGGCTGGGCGATATATGCAGACTAGTTACAGTATATAAAAAATATATATATATATATGCTTTGTTTATATTGTAACAATTTCGATGCACATTTTAATGTTTGCCCATTTAAATATTGTTTCCATGTGCATTGTCAATCAAATTTTTCAGCCCTTTAAAGATGATGAATATTTCAATGTTTATAATATTTGATAATTTTCTTTTTCTTGAAAATGCTAGTAAATGTTATAGCATTTGACAAAAACGTACTGTTTACTGACTTTTTTGCTCAAACAGGGAATAACAACCTTCATCCCCAAAAATTATTTTTGGACTTAAACATAAAAAAAAATCCCCCTCCTTGTTACACTTGTAGTGTCCCTGGTCAAAAATAACCAGCTTGCAAAAATTGCTTGTACATCTTTCATTATGCTATGTTATTACCAAATCTTGGATTCAATCTTTTTGTCAACTTGTTTTCTTGAAATTAGGACAAGTTTTGTGTTTCTTTTTGGAACTGGTTGATTGTAATCCTCATTGATCTGAACTTAAGCACCTCAGTTTTTAAGCAAAAAAAAACATTATTTATGGATAATTGAGGTGCATGCGCTCAGATCAATGTGGCCTATGATCAGTCAAAAACAAAACTTGTCCTAATTTAATTTAAAGAAAACAAGATTTGGTGATAATATCAGCATGATGATAGATTTACAAGCAATATTTAAAAGGCCAGTCATTTTTAGTGGGAACACAAAATTAAGATGTTCAGCACAGCACAAGGGAAATCCATATCAAAATACTGATCGAGAAACTCCAAAGGCTGAAATATATTGCACATTTCTTGCCATGTTGCACAGGTTTAGTGAACATTGACACTGTTTGTGTACTGTTTTATTAGCATTACAGAGGGTATACATTGATGCCAAACCAACCAGTGCAACTATAGGTTAATCACAGTTTTAATGAATGGCTCTTGACACTGACAGAATAACATGTTAATGTGTATGCTCTTCCAAATGCGGGTCTGATTAAAATTACTACATCCAAGAGCAGCGGGCCATTGTGTGTTTGAAAGAACTGAGCTGAAGGGCCCTTCACGGTATATAATTAAACTCAAGAAAACCCAGACACTTATTGAGCTGCAACAGCATGCAATCTTAGGAGGTTTTTCAAAATAAGCACACAAAGCCCCAAAACACAAACATGGACCTGAGGAAACATGTACAGCTGCTCCAGCAACACTGTAGTTCTCTTCAATATTAGTTGTACAATTTTACCACAATCACTCAACACATCTGTAGACCTACTGTAAACTACCATTCAGAAGTCTCTTATGCTCACCAAAGCTGCATTTATTTGTTAAAAATACAGTAAAAACAGTAATATTATGAAATATTTTTACAATTTAAAAAACTGTTTTCATATTTGAATATATATTTTAAAATGCAATTTGTTCCTGATGCAAAGATTTGCTGCTCAATTTTTTTATTATTATTATCAATGCTGAAACCACTTGCACTGCTTCATATTTTTGTGGAAAATGTTATACTTTTTTTGCAGGATGGTCTTATGAATAGAATATTAAAAAAACGGCATTTATTTGAAATATAATTATTTTGTAACATTATAAAATCTTTACAACAACTTTGGTGTTCTATTTAAATGCAACATTATTTTTTACTAAGTGTACAAAGTGCTGTTTAAATCCATTTTACTTAAATAATAGATTAATTTCTGATCTGAACAGGATATAAAACGAAGGGGAAAAACAGAACGACTAATGCGACTCGGAATGATTTGGAAAAACATGCACCAATGAATGTACTCAACGAGACAAGAGACATTAAGAACACAAATAGAGTCCAGTTTGATTTCATTAAGTGTAAAGTACATTATTCTCATTTTATAGGGCATCGTTACAAAAACAAATCCCTACAGACTCCTCAAAGCCTCTCATCATCCTTATTCTGCTCTGGTGTCAGTACAATACGTGTTTAGATGTGTTCTGCCCATTCATAAGACGAATCATTAGAGTAGATTACTTCTGACACTGTTCAAACGTGACGTCATTTTCTCTCTGTTGGAGGCTCTGATTTCCCATCAGGCCCTCTGGGACCGAGCTCTGCCTCTTCACAGGCGCTCAAACCCTCTGTACTCGCTTAAAACGCCACAGATCCTCCTCGAGATAGAAGTACAGCGGCGTATTAATGCAATCTGACAGAGCACAGGACTTAAAGGGCTCAAATGTTCTTTCATCTTTTGTGGTAAAAGTTCATTGAATTATGGAAACGTACTGCAACTTTCAGAACTTAAAACTTTATTCCAAGTGCATTTATTAAAACTAAGATAAGAAAAAACAAGTTCTTTCAGGCAAATTAATATATTATAACACGACAGTCGGCAGCAACATCTACTTGTTGTTCAGAAACCTGGCCATTTCAGACATGGCGAGGTGATAAAGAGGAAGTAGGACATATTTATAAATAAATATATAAATACACAAAACGTTTCTAAAGATTTTTTAAAATAAGCTGGATCCAAGAAAACAAGTTTATCTAATCTGATTTGGTTAAAGCGTAAAAGATGGATTTGAACAGCTGTTGATACATTTAATCTATTTCTGTGAGAATAGGACTTTGCTGATGTTGCCAAGATACAGAAAACATCAAAACAAGAACAATAGGCCAAGACCTTCATATAACGCGGACAATTACAGAGGCAGCGCGTGAACGTTATTAAACTGCGCTGTGAATAAATAACAAGATGTGTTGTGATGCTAAAACAG
Organism: Ptychobarbus kaznakovi; assembly: GCA_027422405.1. Classification (NCBI taxonomy): domain Eukaryota; kingdom Metazoa; phylum Chordata; class Actinopteri; order Cypriniformes; family Cyprinidae; genus Ptychobarbus; species Ptychobarbus kaznakovi. The sequence continues at coordinate 28,096,744 of CM049804.1, read as the reverse complement.
TACAGGCAATGTGTGCACTCTCACCTGGATAACTAACTGACCTCAACATGATATTAACTCATGTGTAAGATCATCTGAAATGAAAACTGTTATAGAGGTCAAATTCACAGATGAAAAATAAAGAAAGGGCGCCACAATTACCACTGTACTATTCTCAAACGAATTGAATGACTGCATTTCAAATGGATCTGAATCATTCCCTGAATCACTTCCTCACTGAATCATCTCAGATGACTCGCTCTCACCGAACCACAGGTTATCATGTCCTACTTGAATTAACTGTATCATGTGTTTATAAAAATCAATGTCAGAATGTCAAAAATACTAATGTGTAAGGTTAGTGAAAGATAAATCATCCTAATTACAGTTATTATTATTATTATAATTGACTAATTGTTCATGACAAAATGAAAAACAACAATTATTATTATTATGATGTTATTATTACTAGTATTACTACTACCACCACTAATAAATATAATATATAATAATAAATCTAACAATTTATTGAACATTGGTATATTTGATTATATTTATATTTGTATATATTATTATTGTTGTTGTTGTCATCCTTGTTATCATTGTTGTTGTTATGAGTACGAATAAAAATAATAAAACCATATCATTAACAATAACGATATTAATAAATGTAAGTATGTACTGAACATTGATTTTTTTTATTATTATATTCATATTTCACATGTACTACTACTACTACTACTAATAATAATAATAATAATTATTATTATTATTATTATATTGCTGTTGATGTTAACAACAACAACAACAATAATAATAATAATAATGTAACTATTATTTGAACATTGGTATCTTTTATTGTAGTTTTATAAAAGCTATAATCCATTGAAGCAATATATTACAGTGATTTTATCATGGTGAAAAGGTGTTACAAAAAACTAAACTTCTAAAGCAATTAAAGAAATAAAGAATAATCTTTTGTGTTTTGTTGTTTTATTCTATAACCTTAATCCACAACTGTCTTCAAATCACCACAGTCTTACACGATTATGGAATATGGGAATAAGATTCCCATCTGTTGGATGATAAAACCCAACGCCTTTTCTCCACAGGGATCCTGACAGAGGGAATATGGCAACATAAAAACCAAAGACGCAGAGCTGTGCATCAGCAACCCATCCTGTCAAATCAAATTATATCTGCTGAATGCCTGTGGGCCACAGGTGCAGACGAAGGCAGGAGTCAGAAACAGACACTATAAAATACCTGAACAAGCAGCAAATAGTCTGCAGCGAGTGAAAGGGCCTTTCATTGTGTGCAGGTTACAGAGGCGCTGTCAAAGGCAGGAGCTGCGAGGGGGACGCTGAGAAGAAGAAATGTGAGAAAAACAGAGAGAAGGGAGCAGCTGCGAGCACAGAGTCTCTAGTGTAGCAGCGGTTGATGTGTAAACATGTGGCATAGTGTCAGACTCTCGCACTGGTGCAAATCCAACAAAAACCGCACGACGGACTCCGTCCAGAGACTTACACTGCCATATGGTTTAATACTGTAAACGTATTGTCATCTTCAAGCAGCAAAAACCGCACGACGGACTCCGTCCAGAGACTTACACTGCCATATGGTTTAATACTGTAAACGTCATCTTATTGTCATCTTCAAGCAAGCAAAAACCGCACGACGGACTCCGTCCAGAGACTTACACTGCCATATGGTTTAATACTGTAAACGTATTGTCATCTTCAAGCAGCAAAAACCGCACGACGGACTCCGTCCAGAGACTTACACTGCCATATGGTTTAATACTGTAAACGTATTGTCATCTTCAAGCAACAAAAACCACACGACGGACTCCGTCCAGAGACTTACACTGCCATATGGTTTAATACTGTAAACGTATTGTCATCTTCAAGCAGCAAAAACCACACGACGGACTCCGTCCAGAGACTTACACTGCCATATGGTTTAATACTGTAAACGTATTGTCATCTTCAAGGCACGACGGACTCCGTCCAGAGACTTACACTGCCATATGGTTTAATACTGTAAACGTATTGTCATCTTCAAGCAGCAAAAACCGCACGACGGACTCCGTCCAGAGACTTACACTGCCATATGGTTTAATACTGTAAACGTATTGTCATCTTCAAGCAGCAAAAACCGCACGACGGACTCCGTCCAGAGACTTACACTGCCATATGGTTTAATACTGTAAACGTATTGTCATCTTCAAGCAGCAAAAACCCACACGACGGACTCCGTCCAGAGACTTACACTGTTTAATACCATATGGTTTAACTTACACTGCCATACTGTAAACGTATTGTCATCTTCAAGCAACAAAAACCGCACGACGGACTCCGTCCAGAGACTTACACTGCCATATGGTTTAATACTGTAAACGTATTGTCATCTTCAAGCAACAAAAACCGCACGACGGACTCCGTCCAGAGACTTACACTGCCATATGGTTTAATACTGTAAACGTATTGTCATCTTCAAGCAACAAAAACCGCACGACGGACTCCGTCCAGAGACTTACACTGGCATATGGTTTAATACTGTAAACGTATTGTCATCTTCAAGCAGCAAAAACCGCACGACGGACTCCGTCCAGAGACTTACACTGCCATATGGTTTAATACTGTAAACGTATTGTTATCTTCAAGCAAAAACCGCACGACGGACTCCGTCCAGAGACTTACACTGCCATATGGTTTAATACTGTAAACGTATTCATCTTCAAGCAACAAAAAACCACACGACGGACTCCGCCACTTATGGTTTAATACTGTAAACGTATTGTCATCTCCGTCCAGAGACTTAACTGCCAGTTTAATACTGTAAACGTATTGTCATCTTCAAGCAGCAAAAACACGACGGACTCCAGAGACTTACACTCATATGGTTTAATACTGTAAGAGACTTACACTGCCATATGGTCATCTTCAAGCAGCAAAAACCGCACGACGGACTCGTAACTTACTGTAAACGTATTGTCATCTTCAAGCAGCTCAGCGGAGTCGGATTAAACCCGGACCGACACGTTCACATTCACATGCCTGTCATCACAGTCCACGGCCAAAGGCAAAATGTGTTATTATCTCACTCTGAACGTACTATATAGATGTTTTTCCTGAACGCAGAAGTCATGCCTGACTCTTAACCGAAAGGATGCTTTGCATTTCCGGTCTCCAGTGTTTCTAGTCACATTAGTGTACATTCCAAGCTGATAATCTAATCTTAAACCTATTTAAATGTTCTCAAAAAGCACATGGCTCCATAGCGCCATCACTTTACAGTGTTGCGATGACCGTTATTTGTCAGTCCCTCACTCCTCAAAGTTTAATAAGTGTGTAGATGACACGAAGCTGAACAGATGGGCACTATTTGAATGGGTTCCTATGGAGACTGGAACAGAAGAGCATCCAATCAGAAGTTAGAATTCGTGATGGCGGCGCTCATCGTTTACTCAGGAAAAAGGTCTATACTAAAACTCTAATATTATCTCAATGACACTAAAAAACCTGATGATTCAGAAGTCAGTGATCTCAATATCGACTCAAATAATCATAAGTATGATTTTTGCAATTATCATGCATTGCACACCACTGTATACTGTGTCCTAAATAACTTTCCAATATGGGCCACACCGGGGCTAGCTGTCACATGGGGAAGGGCTGTATCTCATTAATAAATCCATAAATGATTGCTTTGTAGCAGTGCTTCTGTATGTTGGTTTCAAACACCTACTTTACAAAAGATTGTATTTTGTAATTTTAACTAAAAGACTAAAACACTGAAATATGTTGGCAAGAAAAGCGTTTTCTTTTCATAAATGCCTGGTCAGGGTGACTAAACTCATTGAATAATGGCAATAACAGTCAAGATTTATAATCAAGATTTTGATTATATATACATATATATATATATATAAAACCATGGCTAATTTAATTTATTTGTTCATATATATATATATATATACATACACTTTATTAGGTACACCTGTTCAATTGCTTGGAAACACAAATTGCTAATCAGCCAATCACATGGCAGCAACTCAATGCATTTAAGCATCTAGATAATGTAAATAAAAACAATAAACGGTCAACCAAATACATCCACAATAATTATCCATGCCCGGTGCATGCTGAGAAAGCCAGTACAGCAAAATCATCAGAATTGAACAACAACAGAAACACTATTTGTGCAGCTTTCGTTTCCTGAATTAGTTTTATTAACAGGACATCTACCATGTCATGCACTGATACAGATGGGAGTCTATGGGAAATCTGTCTGGATATGGGTGTTATGAAAAATCATGTGCTTTGAACGTGTCTGTGAATAAACACACTAAAATAATCAAGATATATCCGTGATGAATTCATAATGTAATGCATTCTATGCACAATAACTGGTGTAATTCTCTTCTTAAACAATCAGATGTGAGCAGAATTTAAACCACGAGCTGTTATTTCAGCCACAAATGTTGGCAAAAAGGTTTGAAACTGAAGATCAAAACAGACACTCCTTTTGAAACGGGTTAGTTTTGTCATTAGGGCTCAAAGTAAACGAGTAGATGACACGTCCTGCGGTGTGACATTTTATATTTCCTTTAAAATGATGTAATAATAGCTGCTTTTATCGTAGCTTTATGACCATATTAATTAAAAGACTACATGGAATATTTGTTCTTTTCAAAAAAAATCATTTCTCAGGCCAGAAGAGCATTTCTAATGAACTAGTGATTAAAATTATGAAAAGAAACGGTGGGCATAAGATATAAACTTTAAAGGCACTTGTAAACTATGTAAGATTTTCATCATAAAATATCCAAATATGGATATTTGCAACCTCTAGCGGCGAAAACGTACATATTGTGCCTTTAACTTATATAGTGATAAAAGGTAACCCCGACAACCTAAATGTCCATTGGATCGAAAATCATTTACATGTATGCATTTAGCAGATGCTTTTATCCAAAGTGACTTACTTTGCATGCATCTAATCAGTTCATGCATTGCCTGAATTGAACCCGTGACCTTGGCTTTGCTAATGCTGTTCTCTAATGTTTGAGCTACAGGAACAAATACAGTTATATTAACCCTATAAAGCCTGCTGAATCATAGTTGATGCACACATTTCTGAGTCCTCTAAATGTGCATGAATACAATTTAGCAGAAGCACCTGTAGAACACAACCTACTTTTAGTTTAATTGTATAAATGTCCATCTTCAGCTTGCGGTTCATGTATCTTAAACATAAGAATAGCGTTTATATTGTTAGTAATATTTTAAAATGAACATTTACTGGACTGAAGCAACTTAGGTTTACTTTGACAAATCATGTTCAAATGTGATTATCAAACAGGATCAATGTATTGCATTGCATTATATGTCTTGGTCATAAAACTAAGCATTTAAATATCATCTTATAAGACATTATTGGGAGATATAGAGTGGAAACTGATATTTATATAATTTTATGTAAGTAGTATGTTTCACTAGTCTGTTATAAAGATCTCATTGATTTACATTACAAACATCAACATTTTAATTAACTTTTTGGCTATTTAAATATCAGCATCTGCAAAAAACAATAGCATATTTTTGCTCAGTTTGGGCATCTGAATTAAAATTGAGATGCTTTTTCATTTGAGATGCTCCTCAGATATATCACACTATGTGTGCCATAAAAGCCTGATGTATCAAATACGATGCATTAAAAAGCACATATTAATAATTATTTGTACGATTTGTAAACATACATTTTGGCTTAAGTTTGAATAAACTGCTCTATTGTAGTTTCTTTAAAAATGTCATGCTTTACAGGGTTACTGTTTAAGATAGAGCTTGTCTACTTAGTCCCTTTTACTTCATATTTGAACCTTTTCAGTAACAGTAATCTTCTTTTCTGCTCAATTTGCCAGACCAAATCATTTTTGCTCCAAACTACAGCAGAGCCGCTCTGAGACCCGTTCCAGATTGAAGACGGACCCCCTGAAGGTACATGTTGGGCCGCAGTACGAATCAGGAACTAAGGGTCTCGTTTAAGAACATTCCCACGGGAAATCAGCTGATGCTGAGGATGGTTTTTAAACTCAGTTATGGCAGACAGGGGAACAGTAAAGGAAGAGCCGTACCCTCACATCCAGAAACCAGTAGTTGACCCTTTCTGTACTCATCGCCTGTTTTACGAGCAGAAGCACCTCGTGCACATAATGTAGTTAAGAAGGACACGAGCAAAAAAAAAGCCTCCGACAAGCTGCTAATACTCGCCTCTGCCTTGGGAAATAGGCAAAATCAATTCCTGGGACCGTAGCCGAAGTGGCTTCTGTATTATTGAATAGAGAGGAGCAATGGCGTCTGTGAGAGAGAGATCACCTGATGTGAGGAGTGATAGCCGACTGGCTCTGGTGTTTAACTGCTCGCAGCGACAAATTGCACGACTGCTAAATGAGACAAGTGCAATGCATTTACGAATGGACTTTGTGATATATCTGAGGTAGCGATGCATCGATCACCCTGACGCCAGATCCCTGCCACTGAAACAAAATGACAAGTGTTAATGAGTTTTATACAACAGCCACAAAGATTGAGGCACAAACACTCGCTGACTGATAACAATGAGCTTTCGTTAGCAAAGAATACAGGAGGCATTTCAGATATTTACTGTACTCTATATCTGAAATCATGTTTGCAGCCTAGTGTATTTTACTTCTGTAATGTGATGAATTTCGGTACGTTTTCAAATAATTTGACTGTGAAAAGCTATAAAATGGTTTACAAAAAGAAAAAAGAAAAAACTCTCCCTGAAGCAAAATTAAAGAACCGACGATTAATGATTTCTAATTAAAATTGGCAAGACGGGAAGAGAAATTTACAGGAAGAAATTCAACACAGCAAAAGTTATTGATACAAAAAATTACACTTTTGTAAATTTCAATTATTTTGTAATTCTATTCACGTTTACTTTAAATTTAAAATACAAACGTGCCTCCTGTTTGTTACTGCAATTCAAATTTAAATCAAATATAAAAATTGGAATTCAGAACATATTTTCCATTTAATTCTGAATGGTGCAAAAGCAACTATTTCAAATTGAATTCAAATGTTCCTGAAATAGAACTAAATATGAACACAATAGGAACAATTTATGAAAAAATTAAATACTTACAATTAGAAGACTTGGAATATTGTATCTAACTGTAATACACTAAATAATATAACTGAATAAATAAACTAGATTCAAAATAAATTAAAGCTAATTAGATAGAATTAAAAATATAAAAAAATTAAAAGTAACAAAAGCACATTACAAAATTACATTTTGTGTATAATGTGTAAAATGAAATAAAGTAATGAGTACACTGTGTGTAAAAATACCTCTTGCTTTTATGTATCTATATGTAAATTGTTTTTGCACTGTTGGAGCACGCTCTCAAGAATTTCACTCACCAAGGCACATGTGCTGTGGTGATGTGACAATAAAAGTGATTTGATTTGATTTGTATACTATGAATATTGTCGGCTCTCTGACAAATTGCTGATGTTCCTCAGTTATGACCCTGGACCACAAAACAAAATAAGGGTAATTTTTTTTTTTATTGAGATTTAGGTTTAAATCTGGTTTGTTAGGATAGGATAATATTTGGCCGATACAACTTTTTGGAAATCTGTAATCTGAGGGTGCAAAAAAATTACATATTGAGAAAATCGCCTTTAAAGTTGTCCAAATCAAGTTCTTAGCAATGCATATTACTGGTTAACAAAAATGAAGTTTTGATATATTTGCAGTAGGCAATTTACTAAATATCTTCATGGAACATGATCTTTACTTAATATCCTAATGATTTTTGTCATAAAAGAAAAATCTATAATTTTGACCCATACAATATATTGTTGGCTTTTGCTATAAATACACCCCAGCGACTTAAGACTGATTTTGTGCTCCAGGGTCACATTTGTAAGTCACTCTGGATAAAAGCGTCTGATAAATGAATAAATGTAAATATACAAACTGCCCACAGTAAATATCATCACACACAGAGACAGAGTCACTCAACTTCCATTGTTTACGTCCGTTCTTGACTCCCGTTCTTATTTTAGTGTGTTTCTCATTGATTTGCCAAATTACACCGTCGCAATACGTGACAGGAAACGTCAGCGGCAGTCGTTTAGTCTGTCACCACGATCTGTTTTTAATCGGTCAGACTTGCAACTGAAGAGGGCGAGATTTCCACGAAAACTGTCTGACATCTCAGACTCAAATCGAGCAGTTTCAGCTTATATTGCATGAAGTCTGGGTCTGTGTTGATGTGTCACTCCGTGCTCATTAGTATGCCAAGGACGGACCACCTGCTGTTGAGGTTTACACTCCAGAGGTTCGTTTGATTACAAATGTCTTTTCAGATGGCGTGTTAAAGAACAAAGAAGAGAAGGATTGGTAAAGAAGAGGAGGAGAGATGAAAAGGGAAGGCGTGAATTGATAAGACGCGTTGTGTTGTTTGACATGCTTGTGATCTGAATACTGCTGTAGTATTACAAGCTAATCAAAGAGCTAGTTAGCATATAACAATCAGCGCGGAGACGATCCAATACAGTAACTTTGTTTAGCCTAAAGTCTACATGACATCAAAACACAGTCTATTTCCTTGCATAATACATGTTTATAGTCATATTGTGCATGATTCATTGGTGCAAAAAATATTTGTAATCTTTTATTAAAATACAACTGGTTAATCCACCTCGAAAACGACTTTCGTTTATGGCAAATATCACAAATTTCTCTAATCATGTTATGCAACATAATTTTTTGGGATATAAGCAATTCCCACCCAACATTTTTCATCCAAGTCTTCTTATGGATTATGGACTCATAATTTGTCCAGAAGCAGTAAAATCATCTTATTTATGGATTTGTTTCTTACAAACACAGTTTTTCACTCACAAGATGTTAATTGAAGGACTGGAGGAATACATGTGGATTATTGGGATGTTTTTATCAGCTGTTGCAATGCAGTTTCTCCAAATCTGTTCGATGACGTAACAAACTCATCTAACATCTATTTTTTCTTTGAAATGTATGAATGTTAGCTATTTCATTAAACACAAGTAGAAAATTCCGCAGAATTATTTTCTCAGAATTACAGTAACATTTACTCAATGCCACTTTGTTTGGTATTTTCTTGTTTAATGCATCGACCTTCAGACATGTTTTAGTGAGGCTTAAGTATGCAAATACTGTTTTGGCTCACTGTAAATTGAATTCTATTCGATATAAATTAGCAGTCACTTCTAAACTCGTCTGCATCCAAGAAACACAGCTGTGAGCAGCAGATCTTCATTCGGTTCAGCACTCAGGTAGAAGTTCTGCAGCATTTGAGTCGGATGCTAAATGGTTAAAGTAAATCTCAAGAGCTGGGAAAGATTTCGTGGCTGATTCTGGAACTCAGTGAGTTATTGCTTTTATTCTAGGAGCAGTCAGGTTCTCATTGGTAATAAATTGTGGTGCTCAATATCCGATCCATGAGGTGTCAGTTATGAAGACTGAACTTGGCACAGAATTTGTTTTGCATCGCTTAACCGGCTGGGCTGCAGCCTCTCCAAGAACATCGATTGCCCTTTTCCTTCCCCTCATCATGAGCAGATACAGTAGCGTGGCAGCAACTGGTAATAACGGGAAAAAACAGGGCACTTTAGCCTTGAAAATGTCTGTTAATAACTTTGAGGTCAGTAGTCCGTCTGAAACCTGCCGGCGTGTGTAGAGTCAGACTCTGTTTGGAAGCTCATTCTGGCCAAGAACGGCCCGTTTGGACAGAAGAAGATGTGTAACGCAAACAACTACACATGCAAGTTTTCACATCAAAAACGTGTTGTTGGCACATTACGAACCTTACCCCATTGGCTCATGAATATTTATTAGCTACTTCACTTAATCAATATTCATGATGTCAGTTCATTAATATTGATTAGGTGAAGTAGCTTCCGCTAATCATTGTAGCTGACTATTGAAAATCTTTTTCATTACTTAAAATAAAGATTAAATAAATTAAATGTAAGTATTAGATGAAAAAAATCTTAAATTAAAAACTACAACAAAATTAAATCAAATCGAAATCGAAACATGTATATATAAATAAAGTCATAAAACTTACAAAAGCACATAATAAAATGAATAAAAATGTATCTAAATCACACAAAGGTGGACTTCATCCTAACTATGAACATGTTCCACTTTTAGACTTTATGAATTACAGTATATCTATTGTTTTCTAATTTCAAGCTGTACAGATGTTTTGGTAAATGTTTGGTAGACTTTAAAAAAAACTGGAAATACAAATATTACAGTAGATGAAAAAAACTACAACTGAAATTGAAATAAATAAAATATAAATAAAAATAAAAATAAAACGACAAAAGCACATTAAAAAAATTTTTTTTACTAAAATCCTCAACTAAAATTCAAACAAAAACTGACAACATAAAAGCTAATTCAAAATATGAATACATACTATACTATAGCATTTAGTATTAATACTAAAGTAACACTGTTCTGAACTGCTCTAATAAGCTTTATAATGCATCACATCTAAGTTAGACGGCACGTCCACGAACCGCCCACCGTCTGTTCGCTGACCATCTCGAGGCTTAAACGACCCTGTGCCTATCATAGCCATTAGTCAATGATAATTTAAAGGCAGCATTGGATTGTAAAGATAGATGATCTGTTTATTAAAAGTGACTGAAGAGGAGGGACAGTAAAATCGAGCGGCTCTCATTGATCTCCTGGCTGATTTTAAAACAAGACTGTGAGCTCATCAAGTAAAGGCAAATAAAACGCTGCTTTAAAAGGTTAAGATGTACCACAACAGTGATTGATGGAGCTAGAGTTTGTGTACAGCACACTCTTTTGTTGTTACTAAACAGAAATGATCTGCTTGTCATTCACATGCCATTTCGTTTAATCACAGATAGTTCACTCAAAAATGAAAACTGTCATTATTTACTCACCCAAACCTGCGTGACTTTCATTGTATGGAAAGAAGCAGCTGAGATTTTCTGCTATACACAACATCTTTTGTGTTCCACAGAACAAAAGAAGTCATACGGGTTTGTAACAACACGAAGGACAGTAAATAATGACAGAATTTTAATTACAGCAGTGAGAAAGCCTTTAGTGATCATTGCAAATGCAGTATTTCTAAGGGTTTTCTTAACGTATTGGGTTTGTTGAAACTGGCAGCATTTTTTTCCCCCGGATGCCGCCCAGCAATCTCATCTGACAGCCTTCCCATAATGCTCTACAGAAACCCATTCCCCACTGCACTCATGCTGACCGAATGTCAGACTCTATTTCAAATATCTCAGCTCAATCGACACTGCATTACAGACACGTTAAACGCGCCAGAAGCCGCACACTTCACAAAGAGACCAGAGCCCATAAGCTGCTCTATTCAGGGCTTTCACTATTTTCGATTTGCTTGCGCATCTATAATGCAAAATGACAAACATGTTGACTTTTTCCCCTTTGTTTCAGATGTTTCGTACAAAATGTTATTTTTCTGAAAAGAAGAAAAGTCTCTATTTAATCTCTGGTAACAAACTCCAATCATCAGCTTTTGTTAATGTGGTTTAATCGATTATTTAGGCTGTTGGTTTGTATAAATTAAATCAAAACATGCCACTAAACTACACCAAGAATCTAAATGTTTACCAGCATTAGTTTTCAGTTACAGAGCAATGAAATAGCCACTAGTAATGTCTCCTGAAAAACTCATCTAGCACTTACGCAGTACAGACAACAAAAGACGTGTGGGAGTACAAATATCTGACATCACACAGAATTTGAAAAGAAACTTATCAAATATACAAAAAAGTGAAACTGATTATATGGCTTAGCTTTTCTTGTGGAGAATATGATCATCAGATTTTACTCCAGTGTTCCTGTCATAACACTCCTCAAAATAAAGGCTGAAAAAGACAGTTTTCTCAGTGATGATTTTTGGTTACCCAAAGAATCAGTGCATCAGTTGCTCACCAATGGATCCTCTGCAGTGAATGGGTGCCGTCAGAATGAGTCCAAACTGCTGATAAAACATCACAATAATCCACACCACTCCAGTCCATCAATTAACATATTGTGAAGTGAAAAGCTGTGTGTTTTTAAGAAATAAATCCATCATTGACAAACCATTGCTTCTGGTTAATATTTGAGTCCTCTATGCATAACACTGCTTTCTCCAGTAAAAAGAGGCATTTTATCTGAATGAGGAGAGAAATAAACACAGATCAAGCACTGTTTACAAGTGAAAACAGTCTAAAACAGTTCTAAACAAATATTGTATGTTGGTGGATTTCTATGTAAGTGGACAAATGGGCTTTTCACTGGAGAATATGTTATTATAGACTCATATTTTGACCAGAGGTGATGGTTTGAAAGTAAAAATGCCTTAATGATGAATTTGCTTCTTAATAACAGCTTTTCACTATTTTTTTTCATTAATTGATCGATTGGAGGATTATAGTGATGTTTTTATCAACTGCTTGGACTCTCATTCTGACGGCACCCATTCACTGCAGAGGATCTATTGGTGATGTTATGCAATGCTAAATTTATCCAAATCTGTTCCCATGAAGAAGCAAACTCATCTATTTTCTGCAAATTGTAACTTTTGGGTAAACTACTATTTTAAAGCTTCTTCATGGAATCATAATTTTTCATTTTAAAAAATCATAATTTTTAAGAGTGTACAGCAAAAGAGAGACTAAACAAATTCTAAGAGTCTGTTTTCTATTAATCTTCACTCACATTGTTATTTCAAGCATTTTCACTCATGGTCTCAGACTTTTGGCCTCCTTCATACTTCGAAAATCCTATCTTCGTTGAATCGTTGCTCAGACTTAGAAAACCGCCCCACCGGTGAACATGAGATTAAAGATATCACAGCCGGGTTTATCCGATAACATCAAATCAGAATTGCAACCTGGAGATTATCACCGCTACACCAGCAGGCAAAATACGGTGCGATAAGTCGGTTTTTATTTTCCTTTATACAAATCGTAACTGGATTAGGACAGCCGTGTCTCTTTGTCTTTTATCTCTCATCTCTGCCTGCCTCTTGTCATTATTGTATTTCATGTATTTTTAGCGGTGATATTTCAAAGGCAGCACGCTGACACATCTGTCATCGCTCACATCCGTTAGAGGGTAACAAAGTGACACCGTTCCTCCGTCAGGACGGAGGCAGAAAGCTCTCCGCTACACCCACCTGCAAGATCATCCAGGCAAAACATGCGTTTTATCAGAGGCAGAATTGCTCTCCTACCTTTGCACCGTCTAGTGACACGATAGTGGCTCGCTGACCTGCTTCGTGTTCCAGCTCTGTGGATAAATAATCTGCCTCCTCTCCTCCGGCGCACACTCCGCACATTTAACAACACACCCACATCAACGAGCCCTCAAAGAGCCTCCGTTTAGAAGGTCGGTGTTCTGGGGATTACGAATACGGCGATATTCTCCACGTGGGATGTTTCTTCTGACTGATGTGGCCAGATGCTGTCAGTTCCTGTAGCAGCAAGAAATAAAGCGGCGGATAGCGACGGCACTCAGACTGAACTGTTAGCAGCAGGAGGAAAAACAACTAGATGGAGGCAATCTAATGGAACAAATCTGGACAGAATTTAAGCAACATCTCTGAGGGACTGTAAGCTACATTAGTCAGGGAATACTCAGACAGATGGCAACAAAACTGGGGGTTTTCTCCTGAAATGTGCTCGGATTTGAGCCGTCGTGAAGCTGAAAAGCACAGTGGTGGGATAAAACCTTCTTGTCTTGCATCGTTTGCGAGATGATTTGAGATGTTGCGATGTGTCAGATAACTTAACTCCGAGAGGATGTTTTTTCTTCCTCCATGATATCTGTCACAGTGAATCACACAGAACCTGTCAGGAACATGTCTGGATTATATCTCACCTCAAAATCAAGAGAAAGAACGAAGAAATGATATTGTGCATGCAAAAAAAGTTTTCAAGACCATGAATATTTTATTTGCTGGTTTTGTGACATTATTTACATGACAAATAACACATTTTCTTCACTACTGTAATGTATTCAATAATTCAGGCAAAATATGGTGTGATAAATTAGTCTTTTTACTATGCCTTTTATATTTAATGTTGTATTTTCTAAGATTAAAATTACTGTAACATTAAAATACTGTAATACAATGGTTTTTAACCAAAATTGCTAAACTGTTAAGAAAATAATGGCACAATGCAATAACAAATCCACATAGTGCTAAAAATAGGCTTTATTGTATGCGATATAGAATAGATTTGGGTGTCGTAACATGACCCAATTTAATGTTGGTTCGTTTTTTTTCCTTGACAATGTAAATAAATAACAAATATATAAATATTTGTATTTTACATTTTTTTTATAATTTTCTTGGTTTGTTTTTTCTCTAACATCATGAAAATCTAAATAAATAAATAACACATATTTTATAATAAATAAATAAATTAATTTAATTAAATATTTTTTCATAATTTTGGTAGTTGTTTTCTTAACATCATGTAAATCGAAAGAAAGAAAGAAAGAAAGAAAGAAAGAAAGAAAGAAAGAAAGAAAGAAAGAAAGAAAGAAAGAAAGAAAGAAAGAAAGAAAGAAAGAAAGAAAGAAAGAAAGAAAGAAAGAAAGAAAGAAAGAAATCTGGACATGCTCCAGACAAGTTCACTTGTAGAGCTTAAATAATAATTTTCAACATTATAATACTTTCTTATATGACAATGCGCTTTGCAACTACAAATAAGAAAATAGTGTGTTAATTTCCTAGAAATTCCCTGTTTGTCTCAAATTACTGTTTGTTTGAGCATCCTAACCAGCCCGAAACAACCAATCCCTCCATTAATAGTGTTTATTTGGGGGGTAGGACTATCTGTACACCCATCTTATAGCAGACAAGGTGAGGGTCCATGAAACCTGCTCGCAGGGCCGTTTCTAGCCATTTTGACGCCCTAGGCAAAATCCCTATTAGCCCCCCCCCCATCCAACTCCCATACCCAAACAAGATAATTAAGATTACATACAAAAAAACACAAAACTAATTGTGTAAACACTCAAATCTTAAATAACAACATTGAATTGTAACTAATTACGTTACTTAGTTACTTTTTATGTAAAGTAATGCGTTATGTTACTTTTGCGTTACTTTCGCGTTACTTTTGCGTTACTTTTTAAATATGAGCAGGGCTTGATTGTTTGTTTTTAATACAAGAAGTTCTGTTTATAGCAAATATAAAAGCCTTTCACACAAAAAGTGTACTGAATAAACGTCAGACTGAAGGACGAGTAAATCACGTCTGTACAGAAGAACACAGAAAAAGATTCAACACTCTTCAGCAATAAAAAAACACAAAAAAACAACGAAGCACAAGTGTTAGTTTATCTAAAGTAATTTTTGCTTATTAGTATGGTTGAACTGGATCATCAAAGGTCAGCAGCAAACACATTGATTAATAAAATGAGATTAGATATATTTGTGTTGTTTAACATAGTTAATTATTGCAGGTTTGTGTCATATTCTGAGTTTTCATTTCACTGTTTTAATTCATTTTGATGAATACTGAATCTGTTTTTTGCGAGTGGGATGAATTAATACACATTCATATTTAGTCTAGATTAGATCTACAGTAAGATCATGTTCACACGGCGCACTGTCAGTCAATAAAATTGGAAAAAGTAACTCAGATATTTTCTAGTAAATTAAAAAGTAATGCGTTACTTTACTAGTTACTTGAAAAAAGTAATATTATTACGTAACTCGCGTTACCCCCAACACTGGTCATAGTAATGGCACCAATTTGTGGAAATTCGGCGCATTGTGAGTTCACATTAGGCCTATTTGTAAATTGACTGTTAAGACCAAACATTTTGCACATTATAGCCACTGGATGCCTGTATAGCTCTATGAAACAATCCCTAGTTGATAAGTAATTGTCATCACACATAAATACATTTCATTACATTTGGATTTGGATACATGTTTAGATATTATCAATGGCTACTTTTTGACTTTATCTGTTTTTTGTTCAATTGTTTTGTTGTTGTTGTGTCAGTTATTGCATTATTATTTCAGTCAAACCTATAAAACCCTTGACGTGTGAACATCCTCTTTAAATAACGAGACGCCTTCTATATATATGACGCTGCTCCCTTTAAGCGCTGTCGGAAGAGAATTCATTTTTTTCTTTTGGAAGCAAATTAATTGATTCAGCATTTCGACACTTTCGTATAAGGATGCGTTAAATTTGACAAAGCGGTTTAATAAAGTATGTATTGATCTTGTGAATTAGCGAATTTTACTACACAAATATTTTTTAATTGGCTGTAAAAGTTTTATATGGGAATATTACACGACACATTGAACCTTTAACAATGCATTGGTGCAAAAACGCACACGAGAAACATGATTTCTCGACTGCCACAAATACTGCCTAAACAAAATACTAATTTTGTGCACTTTTTATGTACCAATATTTTAAATTGGCCTTTGAACTTGCATGGCAAAAAAGCCTTACCTTGCCAAAACACCATTGATCTAATGGCGTTGTTGAGCGCTCCAAATCCAAATGCAAACTTTGCATGCTCTAATCGGAGGCAGGAATTGACAGCGCTCTGATCCAATGGCATACAGGCATTGTAAGAATGACAGTGCTCTAGCCTAATGATGTTGGGGCATCCAGTGGGGGCTGCAATCGTATTTCAGGGTGTCCGTACCACTCTTGATCACAACCCTGATCAAATGTAGTGGCAGTACGTGCGCTCATTGGCACCCCTCCAGCTGGTGGCGCTCTAGGCGACCGCCTAGCTTGCCTATGCCTAGAAACGGTACTGCCTGTTCGAAAACAGTCATTGCTTCTGCAATTTAGTGATTCTAGCTGGCCAAAGAATGACACACTTCAGCTTTAGCTAAATGTAGTAGAACAGAACTGTTTCTTGTTCAGGTAGCATTAAAAGCATCAAAGTCTTTTCAAATCCCCAGAACATTTTCCCAGAGTGGCTGTGACACGATTTAGACCGCAGTGTGTGTGATACAGGCCTATCCGATATTTTCGTTAGGTGATGCTCCGCTGGAAAAAGAGCATGGAGGGGTTAGTGGTTCAAATCCCGGCTGTAAATTATTATTGACGTAGCCCGCAGCAAACAAGGCGTTTAATCTGAACTGCTTCAGTAGATATCCATTTACATAAATGGGCAAAAATGTAATCCTTTGCCTTTGATAAGAGCTTCACTGACTGAGAGCGGAGGAGGGGGGGGGACGTGGAAGTAAAAACGGCATTATGCTCCGAGTGTGTGGTCCTGGCATAGTAAAAAGCCTCTCATGCATTCAGGGATAGTTTTGCCTGCTGACGGTGGACTGGTGTGACTCAGTTCAGATGGGTCCGATCGCTTGGATGCATTTACAGCAGACACATCTGAATAGATGAATCTCATTTAGCTCAGAGAAGACTTTTCATGCAATCATTTCTATGCTACAAGTGGTATTGCAATCTATTTGGAGTGGGCATGACATAATATTGGCAACATTTGTAAGCAATATGCTGTTCAAATTTTTTTTTATATATAAATTAATAATTTTATTCAGCAAAGATGCATGAAATTGATCAAAAGTGAAATGAAAAACATTTATAATATTCTAAAAGATTTCTATTTCAAATAAAGGCTGTTCTTTTTAACTTTATATTAATCAATCCTGAATAAAATGTAACACACAAAGTTTCCACAAAAACATTAAGCAGCACAACTGACATTGATAATAGTAAAAAGACTTATTGCGCATCAAATCAGCATATCAGAATGATTTCTGACGTGACACTGAAGACCGGAGTAA
The DNA here is from genome assembly GCA_027422405.1 of Ptychobarbus kaznakovi. Taxonomy (NCBI): domain Eukaryota; kingdom Metazoa; phylum Chordata; class Actinopteri; order Cypriniformes; family Cyprinidae; genus Ptychobarbus; species Ptychobarbus kaznakovi. Next base: position 28,078,875 of record CM049804.1, on the reverse strand, counting down.
TGTCTGCTGAAAATTCTGCTTTTCATCACAGAAATTGCTATTTTAAAATGCAATAATATTTCATAATATTACTGTTTTTACTGTATTTTTTATAAAATAAATGCAGCCTTGGTGAGCAAAAGACTTTTGACCAGTGATATATAAATTGCAATTAATAGATGTTTCACCAGAGCCTGTTTTTGGCAAAACCTCATTAAACGTCCAGCATCAATCAGCATGTCATGATGTCATTTCCCATGTTTCCGGAGTGATTAGTCACATGACATGGCTTGAAATGTCAAAAGTGGTGCAGTTTAATATACTCTCTAGACTAGAGCAAAGCTTGAAATAATCCATATCAACAATATGCTCTTGGTTGTAAACATATGACATCGGTAAGACTATTATGAGATTGCTAATTGATAATTAAGCGATTATGAGGGTGCTACATGTTTCCTATCCCAGAAGTGCTGTCTGGAGAATCCCTCAGATGAGCAAATACAATAGCGGCGACCTGTGTTTTATTTACAGATCATTAGAAGCAACTCTCAGTAGTCGGAGAGATGATCATTATCGGCTGCCCTCCGCTTAACACCCTCTCTGTCTGCTGCTGATGTTTTCCCCGGAGAACACCTTTAAACGGAGACGGCCTGTCTAACAGAACAAATTAAAGAAGATTGGAAATACAGCAGCATAATGAGCTGATTGAACACACAGGAGAAGGTTCAAAACCAAACGCCCGATAACAAGTGCAAAAGCTGCCAATGCGTTTTGGCTGGGGAGTCTAATTTCCTCAAACGCGATATTCCCAAACACTTTTGTGCTGGAATGTGCAAAACAAAAACAAAAAAACTATGGAAAATTGCTCGAGCTGTTTCATTAGAACAGAAACACAACAAGCTCAAATAAATGAAAGTGATTCCTCGCTCATGCTTGGAATTAATTTCACACATCAATATTCCCAGTTTGCACTCGTGGTGAGGCATAATGCCCCTGCATGTTAATGCGGAGTAATCAATTACATCTGCCTGTTATTGAGGCTTTTCTAAGACCTGATCAATATGTCAATGTCAAGCCACAGACTCCAAACAGCAATTAAAACATGAGCAAAGCAGATATAAATATGCTTCGAGTGACTGTACGCTCACGTTTAGGTGCGTGTCAGGCTTCCATACAGGAACCAGAGCTCGTCTAATTATAAAGAGATTACATTTTCCAACAGAGTTCACTTAGCAATGACAGGAACGAGTGCATCGAGGACACAAGTCAAGCATAAAACTGCATTTATTTCCTTCAAAGAAAAATCAGCCCTGTGAATAGACCACAGGAATACAGACAGAACATAAAGTACTAAAAGACACCTGGGAGACAAACCTCTGATATGCATAAAGTACTAAAAGACACCTGGGACATATAGACAAACCTCTGATATGCATAAAGTACTAAAAGACACCTGGGACATATAGACAAACCTCTGATATGCATAAAGTACTAAAAGACACCTGGGGACAAACCTCTGATATGCATAAAGTATAAAAACCTCTGATATGCATAAAGTACTAAAAGACACCTGGGACATATAGACAAACCTCTGATATGCATAAAGTACTAAAAGACACCTGGGACATATAGACAAACCTCTGATATGCATAAAGTACTAAAAGACACCTGGGACATAAAGACAAACCTCTGATATGCATAAAGTACTAAAAGACACCTGGGACATATAGACAAACCTCTGATATGCATAAAGTACTAAAAGACACTAAAAGACACCTGCATAAAGTACTAAAAGACATAAAGACAAACCTCTGATATGCATAAAGTAAAAGACACTAAAAGACACCTGCATAAAGTACTAAAAGACATATAAAGACAAACCTCTGATATGCATAAAGTAAAAGACACTAAAAGACAAACCTGATATGCATAAAGTACTAAAAGACACCTGGGACATATAGACAAACCTCTGATATGCATAAAGTACTAAAAGACACCTGGGACATATAGACAAACCTCTGATATGCATAAAGTACTAAAAGACACCTGGGACATATAGACAAACCTCTGATATGCATAAAGTACTAAAAGACACCTGGGACATATAGACAAACCTCTGATATGCATAAAGTACTAAAAGACACTAAAAGACACCTGATATGCATAAAGTACTAAAAGACATGGGACATATAGACAAACCTCTGATATGCATAAAGTACTAAAAGACACCTGGGACATATAGACAAACCTCTGATATGCATAAAGTACTAAAAGACTAAAAGACCTGGCACCTGGGATATAGACAAACCTCTGATATGCATAAAGTACTAAAAGACACCTGGGACATATAGACAAACCTCTGATATGCATAAAGTACTAAAAGACACCTGGGACATAAAGACAAACCTCTGATATGCATAAAGTACTAAAAGACACCTGGGACATATAGACAAACCTCTGATATGCATAAAGTACTAAAAGACACCTGGGACATATAGACAAACCTCTGATATGCATAAAGTACTAAAAGACACCTGGGACATATAGACAAACCTCTGATATGCATAAAGTACTAAAAGACACCTGGGACATAAAGACAAACCTCTGATATGCAGACTTCCCCTCCGGGAGTCGACTTACAGAACACATTTTAAACAATACGACACTGTCTTTGCCAAGAAAACGCTGCCAAGGTCACAAAAGCAAATTCAAAGCGTCAGCACAATTCATATTGGATTTCAAATAAACCCGAGAGAAAGCAGGAGCTGGCGCCCATTCCTCACAACGAGACAAGTGACTTACTGCCTTTGATTTGCCCGGAAGAAAAACGCCGGGGAGGAATGATCCTCATCAAACACCTATTTTGCTTTCCCAACTGCGACTTTAGAACTACAGTAAAGAGAACAAAAGCATATGAAGGAGACGGTACATTACTGTCAGTCTGTATGTGACGCCAAAACAGGTGATGCTGTGAAAGCGACGTGTGGCTGCATCAGATAATACATCGTGGCATATGGGCCATTCTTCAAACCGGGTGCCATGAGCCCCTCGCACACAAGCATGCACAAAAACACATGAACCACGAACAGTCTGCTAATATAGACATTTTATGTTCTTTCATAATGGCGTTGCATTTTGTGCATGCTGCCAATTTCAAACTCCTTTGCAGCAAATATTTACATTTGCATTTTTGCCTCTTTATATATTTTTAGATTTTAGTTAAAACATACTTGTTTTCCCATTTATTTCCCCATGCATCATCTGTGTTTGTGTTACATTTTTCCATAAATGCCACGACATCATCACCCTTTCAAGACGTGACCTCTTCAAGGACAAGATAAACTCTGTTTTTAAAAGGTTGATGTAGTACAGGACAATCTTACATCAACCCTGTTGAAAGGGTCATTTATAATAAACCACCGATGTTTGAAAAGATTATTAGTAACATTTCTTTACATTAGTTAACATGAACTAACTACTAGCAATACATTTTTACGGTATTCATTAACTTTTGTTAATGTTAGTTATTAATAATAAAAAACTACTTTTTTCCATAGCATTTCATGTAAGCTAAGCTCACAGTGCATTTTGACTTTAAAATGTATTATTAAACAGAATTTAACATTACGTTTATTAAACGCTGTAGAAGAATTGTTCATTGTTTGTGTTAATTAATGTAGTTAACTAATGCTAACAAATGAAACCTTATTGTAAAGTGTTACCAGTTATAGACCCGATGTATTCTCTTCTGAAGAAGCACCAGTTTTATGACTTTAAGGTTTGCAATGTCAAACTAAACTGTAAAATGTAATCAATTAACTATTCTGAAGGCACA
>CM049804.1:28047561-28070061 GCA_027422405.1 Ptychobarbus kaznakovi | reverse complement strand
CAAAAGATTCTATTTCTGTGTTAAATGATTTTAACTAGGTCAAAGGATAATAAATGATTTTTGAATTAAAGTCATTGTTCACAATCTCCATGGTAACAAAGCAGCCATACACTGCCATGCTTAGTTCTGTTTTCTTTTTCTTTTAAAGGAAAAGTTCACAAAAAGTCTTAATCTGTCATCATGACTTTTTATCTGGTTGAAATTTTAATAATGTACTGGTCACTCTTTCCCGTGCAATTACAATCAATTTTGGACTGGAGCTTTGAAGCTTCAAATAAAGTACAAAAAATAAATACAAAAATCCATATGACTCAGGAACTATATTCCAAATCGGTTATAATAAATATCACATGATGGGTTTGAGGAAGACAAGACAGAAATAAAAAATGTCATTCTTAGAAAAGGTGGAATCCGCTCTAGTTTTTCATGCAACATTCATAAAAGCAGCAATGTCTGATCTGTGAACAAATCCTCCGTTTGAGTCGAATCTTTTCAAACATTCTGCTGATCTGATTCACAAAACCAGTCTGAATGATTTGTTCATGAATTAAACTGATCTGTTTAACTCACTGCTGGACAGGCATATTAATAATAAACACTGACTCAAATTTCAGTTTCTGACACAAATCTATGACTTCAGATGAGTGTTATTTTAGTACCACTAAGATACTATTATAGTTTTTAATATAAGTTAAAAGTTTATAATATTTAGATTTTTTACATTTTGTTGTTAATTTTTTTATTATTATTTATATTTATGTTTTTAATGTCTATAATAGTCTTGTTAATTTTTAATAAGTTAATAGTTTATATATATATATATATATTATGTTTAAAATTTAGTTAAGTCTTATTATTATTATTATTAGTTTCAGTTTTAATTTAGTACACCAAGTTAAACTAAATAAAAAAGTTGCCTTGGCAATTAGATAAAAAAAGAAGTTTTTGTTATTTTTTTAATAATTGATTTTATTTCAGTTAACATTTTATGTTTGTTATTTATTTATTTTTAGTTATAGTTTATTATAATAACCTTGCAGATGACAATATTGGTGCAAGGTTTTGAGTATGGACAACTTTCCTGATACCTCTCAATCATTTTTGAAGCCTGAAACTCCTGCAGTGCATGTGAAAAATGAAGAACATTTACATAAAATTGACAAGAAAACTGACATGAGGATGAGTAAATAGTTATAGTTTCATCTTGTGCCTGAACTATTTCTTTAAAGTTCTTTAAATAAAACTTAAGTCTGAGATGCCTGGGTGGGAAAGGTGAGCTCCATCCTTCTCTCTGTATCGTCTGACAGCATCTCTGCAGAAGATGGGCTTTGCTCAATGATTCATGTGCTCTTGGAGGTTTTATGAAAGCACAAAGACAGATCGACGCATCATATTTATCCAGCAAGACAAAGCGCGTGCGAGATGGGAGTAACTAACTTTAAACACAAATGGAAGTTGAAGAGTGAAGCTTTCAATCTTTCTTTCTCTTCGGCTTTTTCCACTCGTGTCGGCAGATTAGCTCACACCCTGCAGAGACGAGAGGCCAAAGGATTTCACAGCATTAAACCACTTGCTGCAGTATAGCCTATATACGAGAGAGCTTAGTAACTGAGATAAATGATCTAGTGACAGTTTCAGACATCTACAGCAGATGGACTGCTGGCTGTATGAACACACTTATTTCAGATGTTCGTGAGAAGTATATGGAGAAATAATACAAGCATCATATTTAAGGTGAAAACTTGATACATCCACATCAGTGAGAGACCATAGATAATTCAGACCAAGAGCTTGTGAGACATGTTCAGCTCTTACAGAATTCATTCATTTTTAAACGGAAGGTGTTTCACGCTTGACGTGATAGTTTTATATCTAAATATACTGTAGGTTTCTTTGGATCTTTAGGATAATATGTGTTAATGCAGCATGCAATGCAAAACAGATGCCATAAACAATACCGAAATATGCTACAACGCGCATTCCGTAAATGTTGGGACGTTTTTTTTTTTTTATAAAATTAAAACTAAAATAATTTCAAATCACATGAGCCAATGTTTTATTCACAATAGAACATAGATAACTTACATGTTTAAACTAATAAAATGTATCCACATAATGAGCTCATTTCAAATTTGATGCCTGCTACAGGTCTCAAAATAGTTGGGACGGGGGCATGTTTACCATGGTGTAGCATCTCCTCTTCTTGGGCATCGAGGTTATGAGTTTCTGGAGTTTCGGTGTTGGAATTTGGTCCCATTCTTGCCTGATATAGGTTTCCAGCTGCTGAAGAGTTTGTGGTCGTCTTTGATATATTTTTCGTTTAATGAAGACCCAAATGTTCTCTATAGGTGAAAGATCTGGACTGCTGGCAGGCCAATTCAGCACCTGAACTCTTTTACTACGAAGCCATGCTGTTGTAATATCTGCAGTATGTGGTTTTTCATTGTCTTCCACGCACTCTCAAAGCATTATGACACAACGGGTGTCTTTTTCCTATGCTGATGCTGTGAAGAAAAAGACGTCAGAGGTCATCTGGAGGGGAGCATATGTTGTTCTAAAACCTTTATATACCTTTCAGCATTCATAGTGCCTTCCAAAACATGCAAAGAAATGACTGAATGGTAGTGCATGTTCTTATTTACCCATTTATCCATAATACAAATAAGATAAAATACATGCCAGATGAATCAAGAGAGTTCACATAGCTCTTGATTATGACCCCTCTCCCTTTAACGTCCCGCTGATGCTGATGAGTGTATTTTGAGGTCTTGAAGCTGCTGTATGAGAGCGCTGAGTGTTCCAGCTTCTATCAATCTAACACTTCTCCCTAAGGCGACTGTACAGCAAGAGCTATCGATTTACAACAGTCTTACAGGTTTGCTTAAACACTACACCTTGAAATTCTCACTGTGAGTGAAGCTAAGGATTCCAGTTAAAGCACAATAACAGCAGAAGTGCAGTTGACCAGCAGTTCATGTGATCACGAGTCAGCACCGTTTACTTCAAAAGTCTCTCGTTGCTGCTCAGAAGAGTAAGGTTAGGCTTGATGAAATGTGTTTTCGAGTAAAACACTACACTGTACTGCTGTGCTAAAAAAATAAAAATAGCCTCAATGCACTAAAGTGCAAACCCTCAACGCAACCAGAAAAGCAATATTTAAGAAATATAAACAGCATGAGGGTTTTAAACCACACGAGTAAAGAATTTTCATTTACTCATTCATTTAAAATGAAGAAATTAACCTGAATGCATAAGCGGTGATATCAAGACGTCTTTATTGTAATTGCATCAATAAATTAGCAAGACCTCTTTGTGAACCAGCCCGACTTAATTAAACCATCAGGGATTGTCCAATACAAATCATAGAAGACATCTCTAAAAGATAATTTTCCTCACAAAATATGTTCTGTTTAGAGAGAGAAGGATATACACTTCTATTATAAACAAGACAAGAGATTTACAAATGTGTGTTTTGTTCATCTTCCTCCCACACAACACTCCAGGTGCTGCACAGAACGAAGTAAAAAAGAGAAAAAAAGGTTGAAATGTGAAAAGAATCCCCAGGATACAATATAACCTTATAAAGAATACAAAAATATAGGGATGCAAATCTAAAGAGTTCAATTTAGTGAAACATTGTCTTCTCTCCATGGACACAGAAAAAGCATTGCAGAAAATATATGCTGTGACTAATTTTAAAAATAATTTAAAACAGAACTCAAATGTTTTGCACCATTTTCGAATGGTTGAAGCATAAAGAAAGTTTGTAAAATAGACCCCTATATTTGGCACCCGATAATTGAATATCAGTTATTTCTAAAATACAATTTTGATCTTGAACATTGAAATAACTGATTGTTGCATTGAAAATATAACATTTTAATAGACTTCCAAAAAATGACCAGCAACTGCATGAGTGTTAATTATGAAATCATGACCAGCTCATGTTCTAACCAAAAAAAAAAAAAAAATCCTGCATAACTAAAGAAAATTAAGCCTGTTTTTAGAAGTTTATTTGCACTGTGATTTGAATAACTAAGTACTCTAAGGAAAAACTATTTTATGTTACTATAATAGACAATATAAAAAATTATAATGCACTGGTTTGCTGCTAAATTATTATTGGTGCTCAGCAATATATATATATATATATATATAGAGAGAGAGAGAGAGAGAGAGAGAGAGAGAGAGAGAGAGTTTTCTTTGCATTTAAAAAAAAATAATTTTTTAATTACTTTTTCACATTAGAGCAATTACTTTTTTTAATTACTGTAATGAGAATTGGGAGATATAAAAAATAGGCTTTATTTTCTTGATGCAAAATTTAAGTTTCTATTTCTATCTTTTGCTTATGGAGTCAAATATGACCTTAAATTATTTCTATGTCTCTTCATAATTTCACTTTCTTTCAGTCTTTCTTCCAACATAACACAGAAACCATCTGAACCTGCTCCTACTTTATATATACACAACATATTTATCATTTCCCGAAATCCTTATCAACTTCCTGTTACCTTTTCACCCCCACCGTCTCTCTCTCCACCTTTCCTCACCCGTCCAATGGCGAGATTTTCACCCTGCATTGGAAGCTCTTCATCATCGTGATGTGTCCTCGTGTTTCTAAAGTTCCCACAATACTTCATGCTGTTGTGACATGCTCTGTGTGTCGCTGATCGATGAGATGTCTCCCTCGCTCTCCCCGTTCCTCTTTCACAGCCGGCCCCGAGGCATTGTTGCACTCCTCCTAAAGTGTGGTCCTCTGAGTTGCTTTCCGACGCTGGTACTTAGGAGACTTTGAAGTTTCGCTCTTTGGGGGCCAAACGGCTTTGACTAATTTCACATCCTGATCTAGAGAGAACGTCTTTTTCGGAGAGGCTGTTTGCGGAGGCCACACTACAGAAATTTTGTTAGGGCTTTGATCAGGTTTATTTGCTTCTTTTTCAAACCCGTCTGAGAGCGAGCACATGCTACTTTGCAAAAGTGAATATCTCGAATCCGATCCGTCATGGTCTGTATTCCCTGTATCCCGGATGCCCAGTAATTCCCTTTGCGATCCTGGTCCAAATCCATCCTCCAAATTCCCTTTAGACTTGAAGAGTTGTTTATAATGTGGCTGGCAGTATAAATGTCCATGGAGAGAGACAAAGTTTCCAAGGCTGTCAGACAACAGAGTTTCATAATTCATAAGTCACAGAAAATATATAGAGCTGTCTGCATTCGCAGTTTGTAAATGAGAACTGCACTGCAAGCTTTCCATTTGAATAGATTTATGCAACATACTTTATCTTATAGTTACAAATAATGGTACTTTATTCCCAAAAATTATTTTAGAATTGATTATGTTGGAATACTTACATTGTTAGACCTACTAGAATATTTACATTAATGTTAAATATGATAAATTGTCTGTTTATGCTCCTTTTAAAACACAACCATACATACTACAAACTCTTTACAACAATGCTAGGGTGTTGCAATGCTGCTATGTGGCTGCTAGCTTCTTCTTGGGAACTTCTTCACTTTCTCACCAACTGATCCTCTGCAGTGAATGGGTGCCGTCAGAATGAGAGTTCAAACAGCTGTTTCAAATCAGTTGTTTGGGCTATTATTCTGACGGCACCCATTCACTGCAGAGGATCCATTGATGAGCAAGTGATATAATGCTACAATTCTCCAAATCTGTTCTGATGAAGAGACAAACTCATCTACATCTTGGATGGCCTGAGGACGAGTACATTTGTATAAACTTTTTTAAAATATCATGGTACAATATTTTATAACATACCTCAATTGGTTTTTGCAGTGTTCACATAAAAAACAGGATTTATGGAACTTCTTTTTGTCGGCTATCAGGCCTTCCATGGGGTAAACCCTCTTCTTGCACACTGCACACATCTCCGACTTTGGTACTCGACTCTGGTAAGATGGTAAAGATGTTCACGTTTTAGTCAATTCAGTTTTGTGCACAATCAATATTCCCACGCACACTTTGCCAAACACTCAGTTCTCCATCTGAGCAACGCAGGCAAATCACACACTACAGCGATGTAAGGTTATTGGAAAGTGTGTTAAGCATTAGTGAAAGACATGTTAGTCACACAATAATACATTAAAGCATTAATACTTCTCAAACATGGAGATGAAAATTACACGGATATCAAAATTAGTAGTTTACATTAAAAAAAATATTATTTTCACTCTAGCCAAGCATGTGCACTGTTCAGTATATGCACCCAATGCTGGGTTACCGTTTGTTTTTAATCTAGATTTTAATTTATTTTCCCCAGCTGAGTGTACAGAAGTCTTAATAACAATTTTGCAAACTTGCAGTCTCTAAAATTAAACAAACAAACCCAAAAAAAAAAACACACAAATCCAAGTTGCTGTTTCTCAGGTCACACAGAGACAAAATTTAAAACTCAAGCTTTATTTTCCTTCAGTCGGTGTTCTGTATCAATCCCTAAATCATTTTGCTTTTAAAGTACATTTGATTCTTGCAGCACTCTCAAATGCAAATGAGACAGAGATGTATGGCAATTATGGAGAAAGCACTCAGTGCTATTGAGATATTACAAATTCTAAGCTGATAAACTCTTTTTTGATTCTTTGATGGTGCTGCAAGCGAGAGTAGGCAGAGAGCATTTCTAAGTGGCTAAAAAGAGTGTAGGCGTCTCCCCAGACTCTGTGATTTCCCAGGACACTTAATTCAGTGATATGTGTCAGATAGTATGAACAAATGTGTGGTATTCCTAAAAAAAAATAAAATAAAATAAAATGGCAAAACAATATTTAAATATAAATTTGTTTTAAAAAAGTTAAAAAGGAAATCTTATTGAAATCTTATTGATTAAAAAAAAATTTAAAATAAAATAAAAAAATACAAAAATTATTTAAAAAATGTATTAAAAAAATATTTATTCCTAAAAATAAATACAATAAATAAATGAATGAATGAAATGACATGCCAAAACAATATTTAAATAAATAATGTTAAAGTTAAAAAAGGAAATCTGTTTGTCACACTGTCCAAAAAATTAATGAAAAATAAATAAATGTATTATTGCTAAAAATGTATTTATTGCTAAAAATAAATTAAATAAATGTATTTATTTAAAACTATAAACTCAAACTTAATTTAAAACTTCAAATTCAAACTCTGTTAAATTTTCAGCTATTAACATGCACGTAACTGTAACGAGTCCCATTTGTTTTACGACTGTCACATTCACATACACATTTACTCATCTAAAAGACAAATGTTAGAAACACACACAGTTTGACCCGGTAATGTACCTCAGAAGTTTTGTAGTAGCTTGCTGTTAAATTTCATTCCCATCATGCACTGCAGGCATATTTACCCTGCACAGCAGTCTCGGTTTGATGCACTAGTAGGTGGCTTGGCTTTCTCACCTGTGACACCTAAGCTTTTGAACACACTCTCACTTTCGGTCCACGTTTTATGGAAGTTCTTCATCAGTTCCTCTGCAGAGGCTTCAGGTGACACCGTCACCTCTGACGTCTTTTTCTTCACAGCATCAGCATAGGAAAAAGGCACCCGTTGTGTCATAATGCTTTGAGAGTGCGTGGAAACCGTCGTGGTGCTTCTTGATCCGATCATTTTAGTGCTGAACTCATCAACAGAAGAATAATGTTCAGTGAATGTTTTTGTCTCTGAAAAGCCTGTTGGATCGACAGACTTGTCTACTTTCACATCTCTGCTCACAAGCGGAGGGGAGCTCAGCTGGGAGCGCTGTTCCCTCTCTGGAGGAAGCTCAGGCTTTGAACCTTCAGATGCAATTTCACTCATTCTTGACTCCTGTTCCTCCTGTTTGTTTTGTAGCTCTTTGATGGGGGAACTTTGCTCACTCATTTCAAAGACATTTTTAATATCCTTGATGTTGAAAGCAGCCATATCCTCTTGTTGTCTTGCTTTCTTCTCCGTATCAAGCTCCAGGTCGTCAGTTTCCCTGCCAGGCTTCTCTGTATTGTCAATTGGGTCTTTTCTAATACCAACTTTGCCTTCTAACGTCTCAATTGTTTTGGCTTGTCCAGACAGGTCAACCTTTGAGAGATTTGCCTTCTCTTTCACTGCACTTTCAGTCTCGGTGTTAGGGCCTAAACGCGCTGGAATAATAATGGCATCTCCACGTACGTTAGCATTATTCACTTCAACGGTCGCCACTTGTGTTTCAGAAGACCCAAGAGTCTTCTCTTCAACTGGTTTAGAGTCCATTTTGATCTGCCGTTGGAACGTAGTGGGAGATTCCACAATTTCGGACTTCTTTCTAGGGGCCGCCACCAGGTGAGGCACCGGGTCTGGCGAGGCACCGCGGGAGAGCGTAGCTGTGGCATTTCTGAGCCGCGTCAGACTATCTGCCCGGCTCAAGGAGGGTGAAGGGGAGACCCTGCTTAAGCGGGAGCTTGGCGTCTCAGACCTGCGCGGAGGAGGCGTCGGTGGCGTTGGGGAAGGCGAAGGTGCTGCCCTCTGTGGCGAGTCGGTTCTCTTTGTGGACTCGATGGTGATGAACGTAGGTGAGGGAGAGCGCATCCGTAATAATGGGGATGGAGCTCTGGGGTTAAGAGCTGTAACGCTGCTCATCTGTTGCTTTCGACTCTTGCGTGTTGTCTTCGTCTCCTCTTTGACCACCTTCAGTGTTTCACACTTTGTAGAACCAATGGAAGTCTTCGAAATTCTTTGTATGGCTCCACTAGAGACTACATTTTCAGAGGTGGCCTCACATTCATGCTTTTCAATAGCGCCGTCAAAGTGCATCAACTTTGCTTGAACAAGGTTTTTAACATGACCGAGAATTTCTTTAAGCTTCTGTTCATTGTGTTCGGCAGCTGCCACTTCCAAATCACTCTTCTCCTCTGGCCCCAGAAGCCAGGTGGGCATTTCATTGAGCAGCGTCTTCACAGACTTGGAGACTATTTTTCCCGCAACCCCCTGTAACTCTGAGATATGAGACAACATCTTCTGAACTTCGGCTTGTCTTAGAGATGTGCCGGCGCTCTCCGCCGAGGACTCAGCAGGCTCCTTTTGTGCAGATTTGCCTGTCATTTTTATTGGAACATTTCTGCTTTCATCTTTTGATTGCTCAGGAATCTGCTGCCTTCCACTGGCCTGCTTTTGAAGTTTTACAGTCGTGCCCTCCTCCTGGAAACTCTGCTGTTGGACTGCACTTTCAGTTTTGGTGACCTTGTAAACCTCAGTGTGCCCCGTTTGAATGGAGTGCTGTGTTTGCACAATGGTGATTTTTTCTTGTTTTTCATCAGATGTCAAGACTGGCCACTTAGGCTCAGGAGGCGTGGCCTCTGTGGGCGAGATAGATGCAGCGTTGGTGCTTTGAGCGGCTTCTCTGTCTTTCTTACTCTTGCTCCTCCTTTTCTTTTTTGGAGTGGCAGGGGGCCCCTCTATAGGTTTCTCTTTGGCCTCTTTCTCCACTTTATTTTCTGTTTCTGTGGGGCTTTTTTCTCTGCTTTCTTTCACCTGAATATTATCCTGCTCCGCTGTGGCTTTCTCCTTGCTTTCCAGTTTAGTGCTCTTACTAACTTTCTTAGCCTTTTGACTGTCGACCTTTTGGGGTTTGTGCTCAGCATCCTTAATTTGATTCTCTTTGTTTGGTTGGGATCGATCAGGGGAATTTTTTTCTTTATTTTTCTTTGGAGAGTTTTCCTTTTTTGTTTTGTCCTCAGATATGCTGCTCACAGATTCATTTTTAGAGACACTTTGATGTTTGTCTGTTTTGACAGAGGTCTTTATTTCTTCTTTGGTTGTGTCTTTAATAACCGTCTTCGTCACCTGCTGTATATTGGTCGTCACGGATCTCTTCTTTTTCTTTTTTGCTGAAGTAGAGGTGGTCTGCTGCTGACCCGAAGAGCCCTGCGATGACTGATTAGAGATAATGTTCTGTTTAACTGAGAAAATAACAGGAGATTTTGGAGGAGATTTCTCATTTGTGGCAGCGATCAAAGCCTTGCTTGGGGGAGCGTTTGAGAGAGCTGTGTGCTTGGATGAATCATATGAGTTAGTAGCTGATTCGGATTTGGTCACACTCTTTTGAGCTCTCTCTTGAGTGAAATCAAATGATATGCTTGCCTCTGATTGCACCTTGCCTGTGCTCTCTGAAGAAAGCATTTCAAGGGCTGCACCGACTGACTCGTGCATGTGGATTTCAATGTCCGGGGAGCGTGGCGGTGGCGGTGTGCAGCTTTCGTCCCTCTGCTGTCTGTACTTCTGTTCGGCTTGTATTAATGGGGTTTTGAATTTGCCTACCGGGGATTTGGATGGTGGAGGAGGAGAGGCGGGTGGGGTGAGCGTCAAGGGGGCGAAAACTTTCTTGGGAGGCCGTGGAGACTCAGGTGGCTGTTTTGTGAACACAGACTGAATTTCAGAGGATATCACAGTGGACTTAACTGATGATGCAATTACATTTTTTCTACTCTTGGTCTCTCGTGTAGCCTGCACATCCATTTGCTCAAATGAAATCGCTGGCTCAAGCTTGGGTACTTTGCACAATGTTGGTGCTTTGACAGGTTTGACAGTCATTTTAGTGGGTTTGGATGGTGTTATGCTGGGCAGCGGAAGGAGGTCAAGCTCCTGTTCTGTGGGAGGTGGAGGGAGGAGGTCTAGCTCAGCCGTGGCAAGAGGATGAGGTGGTGGGGTTGGTGGAGGAGGTAAAGGGTCCAGTTCTGTCTTAGCTGGATCACATGGAGGAGGAGTAGGGGGGGGGGAAGATCGTGATCACCCCTAATGCTCGGTGGAGGAGTGGGGAAGGAGATGCTATCATAATCCGGAGGGGGCGTTGGAGGGGGAGGCAGAGGGGGCTCGGGGTCAGGTGGTGGAGGTGGCATATGGATTTCCTGCTGTTTTCTTTTATCCAGTCTGATCAACCCCTTACAGCCCCTTTTTTTCAGGTTACGGAAGTCGGTCTTCAATGTTTTGACACCGTGTGTTTGAACAATTGTTTTGTGCTCCAGCACTGTGGTCTTTGTCTCCTGGCTGCATGCTGTGGTGTGAGCGGTGATTGCAGTGCTCTCTTGAGATGCGTATCTGTTTTGCATTGATTGCTTGTGAGCGCTTCTCTTTGATTCACTGCTCATATCAAGGTTTTTAACTGCAGGGGTGGGCGTCTGTGCCGGGATGTCTTTCACTGATGGAGACGGGGTCTTGGCAGGAACTTTGACCTTTCTTTTCGGCTGCCTTCGGGGAATCGTTGGGCTAGCTCTCTGTGCTGTTTCCATTAAGGATTTTATTGTGCCCTTAACGTCTCCTTTTATCACTTCTTCTTTTTCAGATAGCACTTGCTCTTGGGTGTCATAGAGTGATTTTATGGAAAGCTTCACGTCGCCCTCTGTGCTCGCCCTGCGCTGCATTCTGGGAGATGGAGGAGGCTCAAGTAAGAGCTGAATCTTGCATTTCACATCTCCCTGGACACCAATCTCCTGCTGGCAAACCTTTCTCTCATTTGATGCTTCTTGTAGACAGTGTATTGCCGTGTGAATGTCACCCTTTACAACCACCTCCTTCTCCACCTCTCTCACTGCATGTTTGGCCTCCTCCAGCGATTTCAATGTACCTTTGATGTCACCTAGCACTAAATCTTCCAGGACAATTTGCACCTTGGTGGAAGCAGAGTCTTTTAGCGATTTCAGCGCTCCTTTGATGTTACCAGGAATGATTTCAGGCTTTTCCACCTCTCTGGGCTGATTTTGGGCCTCCTCTAGAGACTTCAGGGTTGTAGGTAAATTAGCTCGAACGATGACTTCTTTCTCTAAAACAACCGTCTGGTTTACAGACTGCGTCAGAGAATTCATCGCTGCTTGCAGGTCTCCTCTCACAATCTCTTCTCTCTGCAAATGTTCAAATGAGACTGGAGGCTCTGTCATGAAAACCTTAACTGTGTTATGAACATCGCCTGGGACTATATCTTCCCTGTCCACCAGACGACCGGTTTGAGCTTGATTACGTGTCAGGCTGAGTTTCGTTCCCTTAATATTACCGCCGATGATTTCCTCTTTTTCAATTTTACCCGGGTCAGCCTCATCCGGCTCTACCTGCAGCTTTTTGAGGTAATCCAGTGCACCCGACTCAATACATGTAGAATAAAAGTTCACCTTTCCCCTCTCTGCTTCATCCACTTTAATTCTCACAATCTCCTCTGTGTCTGGATTGTAAAGTCTCTCAAGGCACCCTTTCACATTACCTCCGACTATATGTTTTCTTTCTGAGTGCTTGATTCCTCAGGAGAATTGAATAAAGAGTAGATCGTCATAAGAACATCTCCCTTTTCGTCTTCTTGAATGAGAATGCCCCGTTTGCCAGCGCCCTCCTCTTTCAGCAGGTTGTTTATGGCTTCCTGAATGTCACCTCTTATTATCTCCTCTTTCTCCACAGAGGTGCTGCTGTGCTCTTGGAGCAGCTGTTGTACGGCACTACTGATGTCTCCCCTCTCCTCTGCATTTATAACGATTCCCCTCTCGGTTTTCTCCTGTCTGTTGAGGAGGTTCATCATGATGTTATCCAGATCTCCTTTAATGATTTCTTCTTTTTGGATCTGGGGAGCTTCTTTATTCATGAGGTTGTACTTAGCCATGTGAACGTCTCCAATTTCATCTGCCTCTAGGATTATACCTTTGTTGTCTACCATTCTTTGGGTGAACAGTTCATCGAGGGTGGCTTTAACACTTTTACCAACAATTTCTGTTTTCTCCAAGCTGCTCTCATTAAATTCAGTGAACGGCGTAGTTTCAAAAAGCCATGTTGTGGTTTTGACATCTGCTTTGGGGATTTCTTCACAAATTACCTTTTTACTTTCGACATTTTCGTTAATATGATCAAGAGAATTCTTCTCAAATAGCCACACAGACTGTTTGACATCCCCCTTCAGCTGTTCCTCCATAACAACAGTTTTCATCTCATCTTCTGACTTTTCAGCATGTATCTGATCAATGGTGTTAGTTTCAAACATCCATTTTGCTGTCCTAACATCCCCTTTATGAATCTCACTCATGCTGACAGTACGCACCAACTTTTGAGACAATGCATCGGATTCAAAACGCTGCTTGTTTGTCTTTACATCGCCTCCCTGAATGTCCTCGACAGTTTTGATTGACATTTTGTCATCTTCTGCAATCTTATCAAGGGGTTGGGTTTCAAACCTCCATTTTGCTGAGCTGACATCACCTTTTTGGATATCTTCCTCTGTAACGGCTTTTAACAGATAGACCTCATCCGTCTCTCTAATTGAGTCCAGGGGCTTTGTTTCAAAGAGCCAACGGGCTCCTACTACATCACCTCTAGTTATTTCTTCTTTTGTAAGTGTGGTCACTTCATGATAATGGCCTTCTTTGTCTTGGATGGCATAGAGGGGCTGAGTCTCAAACATCATGGCGTACGTTTTCACATCTCCTTTCTCCTCATCCTCTCTGATGACTTTCTGTATCTTTCTCATTTCGGCCTCAGAGGACTCATCTTGAATCTTATCTAGAGTGCAGGTCTCAAAAATGAATCTGCCTTTATCAACATTGCCTCCCTGAACGTCTTGTACCGTACGAGCTCCTTTCAGCTCGCCGGGGGTCTCTGCGATTTCATCTATGGTTTGGTTTTCAAATAACCATTTGCAGTTTCCAACATTTCCTCTCTGAATATCCTCAGCTTGAGCACTCCTCAGCTGTCTCATGAAATCCTCAGAGGTTGAGCTCACAACGTCGGAAGATTGGGTCTCGAATATGTATTTCATCCGAGACACATCTCCGGATAGTATGTCTATCTCAGTAACACTCTTAAAATCTTCTCGCTGTCCTCCACTTATGTTCTCCAAGTTATCGGTCTCAAACAGGAAACGAGCCATGCGGACATCTTTTCCATGAATGTCCTCTTGTTTCACAGTGCGAGTTTGCAACACAGTCTCTGAGTTATCCTGTATGGCATCAAGGGTTTGACTTTCAAAAAGCCAAGTGCATGTTTTCACATCACCTTTTTGAACTTCATCAGAAGCTTTTGTACTCTTAAGCTCTTCCTTTCATAAAGCATGTCTATAGGTTTGGTCTCAAAAAGCCACTTACATGTTTTAACATCACCTTTGACTATTTCTGCTGTCTCCCTAGTAACACACTCCTCATCTTCAATATTGCTAAAATACTTAATGGCATCGAGAGGCTGGGTTTCAAAGAGCCATTTGGCCATCTTGACATCTCCAGATTCGATCTCTTGTTGTGTTATGCCCTTTATGATTTGGAATTTAGTGATGCTCTCGTCGAATTGGTCAATAGGGCGAGTTTCAAACATCCACTGGCAGCTTCTGACATCTCCTTTGACGATTTCTTCCCGCCGTACGGTTCTGACCTCGTGATAATGCCCAAAGCTGTCTTGCAGTGCGTATAATGGCATGGACTCAAATAGATTTGTATTTGATCTAACAGAGCCAGTGGTGACACCCTCAACTTGAATCTTCTGACTTTCATCATATTGGCTTAAATCATATGTTTCAAAAATTTGCTTATAGTTGCTCACATCCACATTTTCTATATCCTCCAGATTCACCGTTCTTGTTATTTTCTTTCTCTCCTCTCTGATCTGCTCCAGCGGCTGGCTTTCAAACAGCCACTTCTGGTGTCGAACGTCTCCTTTCTCCTCAGATGTCATCATTCTTTTGAGCTTCCCCACCTCTGCAAGCTCTTTCATCTCATCTTTTGGAGCAGTTTCAAAAAAGTGTCTGGCAGACTGAACGTCACCTCCTATAATTTCTTCTGCACTTGCTGGCCTGGCATTGGAATCATCCTTTAACATATCCATCGGTTGTGTCTCAAAGACCCAACAATTTCTGTGGACATCACCCTTGTAACTTGTATCTATTTGTTCTGAATCAACTGTCTTCACAAACTCTCTCTTTTCCTCTTGAATGTCTTCCAAGCGTTGGCTCTCAAACAGCCATGTTTGATGTCGCACGTCGCCTCTTTCTTCATCAGACGCTATGGTTTTCTTAAGTCGGTATACCTCATCATCCTCATCTTTAATGTTCTCCAGAGGTTTATTCTCAAACATCCATTTTTGGTGTCTCACATCACCTCTTCCGTCTTCAAAGACTGCTTTTTTATTTAATTGTCCCACTTCTGGAAGCTCTTTGAGTTCATCCGGTGGAGCGCTTTCAAACAAGTGTCTCACAGAGCGAACGTTACCTCCAATAATCTGTTCTGAGGCAACAGGTCTGGAGTTGGCATCGTCTTTAAGCATGTCCATAGGCTGCGTCTCAAACACCATGCAGTGTTTGCGTACATCCGCCCCAAGAATCTCTTCTTTCTCCTGCTTTTGCATTCTCTCCCATTGGGCATTTATGGAGTCAAGCCTCTTCGTCTCAAACAGCCACCTTCCCTTTTTCGCATCACCTAGCTGGTTGTCTTCCATGGATATACTAGAGATTAGCCTGATTTGAGAAAGGTCCATGGCAATGTCATTCAATGGCTGCGTTTCGAAGAGCCATCTTGATGTTTTGACATCACCTTTCTCTGTCTCCTCTCGGCGGACAGAAGTAATCGATACCATCTCACCGGAGTGTTCCCTCATTACACACATGCACTGCGTCTCAAACATCCATATAACTTTCTTCACTTCTGACTTGATCTCCTCCAGTACAGACTTCAGGCTCAGCAGCTGCTGCTCATCCATGGTTTCAGTGTTACCCAGAGAATCCATTTCTTGGTTTTCAAACATGTACCTCACAGACTTCACATCCCCTTCATTGGCTTCTTGCGTGAAGATGACTTCTTTGGTTTGCTCATCATCAGTGTGAATTTTATTTAGCGTATCCATCGGCTTTGTCTCAAACAACCAGGCAGCCGCACGCACATCTCTTTTCCCCACTTCGTTCACTAGATAGTTCCGTTTAGCTGAATCAAATTGCAATCCCAATGTTGGTTGCGTCTCAAACATCAAAGCCCTGTTCTTAACGTCACCTCCAGGAATGATTTCCTGCTGAATGATATTTTTGCCATCGTCTTCATTATCCAAATCATCCTTAATGCAGTCCAAGGGTTTGTTCTCAAACATCCAGCGCATGGACTGCACTTCTCCTCTCAGAATCTCATCCCACTCCAAATATTCGCAATCCGGGCTTCCGTCTGAATTGCTGCCGGTGTGCTCAAACTGGTATGCTGCCTCTTGAACGTCTCCTACGGCTTCAATGTCCTCGTCATCGTAAAAATCTCTTTCCAGGTCTTTCCTGACATCAGGGTTAATGTGTTTGCAGAGACGTTTCAGCTCTAATAGCTCCCTCTGTCTGTAGGATTGCTGTCTGTTCACTGTGTGGTTCATTGGAGGTTCAGGAAAGTTTTCCGCAACGTACGAAGGTTCCTCCAGTAAGTCCGGTGGGGGCGGTGGCAGATACTCCAGATCTTCATCATCATCATCATCAACATAATCATCTTCATCAAAAGTAAACTCATAACTCGGTTCACCTTCTTCCACTTTGTCTGAAGCAACACTGTTCAGAGCACCTGATATTTCACTCTTCACAGTTTGATGGGACGAGCTCACATCTGATGGCAACTGTGAACGGCTTTTGTCACGTTCAATCTTTTTTAGAGAGAGAATAATGAACATAATTCAGTGGAGCTCTGAAATCGCTTATACAGCAGCTGGATCAGAAATTTTTGAGTGCATTTTTAAAAACTGAATGTCCAAATATTGGGTCAATTATTTTAAAGGCCTTTCCAGTATTTTTGTGTCCTTATTGTGCATTCAAAAAAATAAATAAAGAGCACCACCTTACACAATTACAAGAAAAAGTGATCTGATTTGTGTAACTGCTCAGCCGCAGCACTATGTGTGCACTCTGCATCTGAAAGAGTCTCCATTAACTAAACGAATGGTGTTTCTAACCCAGTGCATTGTTATATTAAAAAAACAGCTTCATGAATATATTAGACACACTTTCCTAAAACCATCAATATCATGTACTACACTTGAAAATTACTGCACACTGCCAAAATGTCTTTTTAATGAGTTTGAATTAGTCTTTTTGACATTTTCCAAGTAAAATATGTAAAAATCTCTAAAACAAGAAAACTTGAGAAGCAAGACTGCATAGTCTAGAATGTTTTATAGACTGTTTCTTGTGTATTTTTATTGCATTTTTTCTGTTTTAATGTGTTCATACATGTTAAAAACAAAAACAAAATACACTCGTATTAAAGACGCAGTCTATAAAACATGTCTGAATATCTTATGCAGTGTTGATATTCAAGTAAACCGATTTCTCAAGCAAAAAAAAGACTTGTAGTCTGCTATGCACTGTCTTTAAATAAACAGTAAAGACACAAAAATAACTCAAATCAGATGTAAAGTGAGTTTACAATAGCAACGTCAGAACACTTAGAGATGAACACATGCTCTCAATTCGTATGAAGCTAAATACAACCACGCTGTTGAAAGTGTAGGGACCCATGGAAACGTAAAAATACGGTAAGCAGAGTCTTTGTATGCACTGAATCATATTACAGTATAATACATTAATGTGTCAGAGTAGAGATGTAGGCTAAAAAGACTTACCTTAATTTTCTTGCTGGGGGCTGCCTCCTCAATAGTCTTTTCAAAATGCTGCGCCAGTTCTTTAGTCGAGAGCCGTGGATAGTACTCTTCCTCCTCTGGAAGCAAAAGTTCAAATTAAATACATCTTGTGAGCCTCTGTAAAATGCACTGTAAGCCAAAGAATGAGTCATTGTGTGATATAGAACTTATTATCTATACATTACTGCTGGTAAACTTACCCGCTTCATTGTGATGATTCTCATAATTGGAAATAACCTCCCAGTTATGAGCTATTTGATCACGTGCAGCCTGTAATATGACAAAACAAATACAACAACTTCAATTTAAATGGCATATGCAATAATGAAATAGAGTGTAACCCCCAAGATCTAAATGAACAGTTCTGGCATGGATTTACATTTATGGATTTGGCAGATGTTTTCATAATCATTGTGTTTTATAATAATAATAATAATAATGTTTAATATATATATAGCGTCTTTCCCAGGCTCAAGGACGCTTTACCAAAGCAGTAACACAATGGACAGTCATTTCAGATAGTCACAAACAGCCAGCTCAAATAATCAATTAAGTTGGAGAGTAGACATTTGCCCAGTTCAGAAACAAATTGAAAACAAGATGAATGCAGTTGCATATCATGATATGACAAAGACACAAAGAAACAGCCATAGCAATACATAACAACATAGAAAATGGTATGTGCATTCATTCCTAGGGAGTCAAACCCTAATCCTAATCAAACACACCTGAAGCAGCTAATCAAGCTCTTACTACTAGAAACTTCCATGTAGGTGTGTGGAGGCAAGTTGGAGCTAAACTCTACAGGACACCGGCCTTCCAGGACCGAGTTTGGACAGCCCTGCTTCAAACCTTTATTTATTCCCATGTCCTCATTTCTAATCACCATGAGATTATTATAAGGAGGGCAACGTTATGGGTTTGATTCTCAGGCAGTGCATGAACTGATATAATATACGCGTTAAATGCAATGCAAGTCACTAAGGATAAAAGCACTCGCCAAATGAATTAAAGTAAACGCCAGTGTTTATGTGGAGGTGATGACGCTAAAACCTCCAGCTTATAAATGTCATTTTCACACTATTGAAAATTGATCAGTTGCAGTGAGATTTCACAGCAGATAAACAGAAAAGAGGCACTATAGAGACTGTAAATTAAGAGCGCTGTGATTGTCAGCGTAGCTCCTGTTGGCGAGATCCACTACCGTTAGTGTCTGACGTGTTTGTGAAATGGAGAGTTATTAGTAGCAGAGCTGTCGGAAATGTCCGTACCCTTTCATCCTGGAGGAAGACCTGCTGCGAGACGTGTCGACCCCCGCTGCTGCTCGCTGATGAATTTGACACCTCCTGCGTGACAGGAGACAAGGGTTGTTAGAGGATGAGACATAGAAAAACACACAAAAACACACACTGTCTTTCCAAGAAAGCGCTCACACAAAATACCTTATCTGCACAGCCTTTTCTTAGCCACAAACTAATACATTTGTGACTGTATCTCTCTATTGTGAACAGAAACACACAAGAAAAGCGATAAGACTCAAACACTCAACTGTGTTTAAACCATTATTATAGATGGATTTTTTTCTTTATAGGTGCAATTTTTCTCCTCATTTCTGTCTTTCTCTGGTTGCACCAGCCATAGTCTCTACCCAGCTGGACTAGCAGGTGACAGGGAGGTGCGTAGAGATGTGACACGTGCACAGACTGCCACAAGTCAGTTCAGTTTTTTCTGTTTAAAACAGTTCACATGATTTTATCACATGATCCTTCAGAAATCATTCTAATATGATGATTTGCTGCTAAAGAAACATTTCTTATTAAAATTCATGGTTGAAGATCATTTTGCTACATAACATTTTTGTGAAAACTGAGATACATTATATTTTTTCAAAGAAATGTAAACTTTTATTCAGCAAAGGATACATTAAATTAATCAAAAGTGACAGTAAAGGCATTTATAATGTTACAAAAGATTTATTTTTTAAATAAATGCTGTTCTTTTGAACTTTCTATTCAACAAAGACACTAATGATAATAAGATAAGTCATTCAAACACACTAATAATTATTGAAAGCAATTAAGCATCAAACCAGCACATCTGAATTATTTTTGAAGGATCATGTGACACTGAAGACTGGAGTAATTATGCTGAAAATTCAGATTTGCATCACAGAAATACATTTCATTTCAAAATACATTCAAATAGAAAACAGTTATTTTAAATTGTAATAATATTTCACAATATTACTGTATTTTTGACTAAATGAATGCAGCTTAGGTGAGCAGAAGAGACTTTAAATAGATAAAAACATAACAAATCGTAATGATTTTGAACTTTTGAACTTTATGGATTGAATTAGAAAGCTAGATATCAAACTAACAGGCATCAAATGCTGAAGGTTCTTTTCTCAAAACTCCATGACTTGTCAAAATCAAATTTTAAACAAGCGTCACATAGTGCTGCTAGCATATCTCAGCCCTTTACACATTCTGTAATACACACATGCTCTGTCAACAATTTCAAGGAAACAACATTATAATAAGATCAAAGCATTCCATTTATGCATAATTTGCATGAAATCTAAATTACCCAAGCACAAATTAAAGCTTGGAATTAATCTATACATTTTCAGGATTATGATTAGTCAGTGTCAATTACTGTTAAACGGCAGGTTTAATGGTTTCAGCCCTTGGATGAGCAGATTTTGTAATGTTATATGTTCCAAACTCACGCTCCCACACACAAACACATGCAGCTGTGTGATATCATCAACAGGGATGAAATCAATACCAATCCATAAAACACACCACCATTACTAAGAGATACGACTGACATACACTGATGTCGATTGCATCATTAAAACCAAAGGTGACTGAGAATCAAAGCAACAGCGCAACAGTGACCGCACTGCTTCAGCTGCTTGGCTTCTGGTGATGTATTTTTCCTTTCTCCAGGACTTAAAAACACTTTAATAAAGAGTTCCAAGTCATTAAGCAAACCAACCGGCTCGGAGATGAATCGCAACACTACAAACTTTGATTCAAAGCAAAAAAGCATTTGAAAATGGGAAAAAGGACAAATTTATTTGGCCACGCGCAGATGTGAACTGTTCCATGATATCTTTTAACGTGATTGACAAAAGGATAAACTAACTCTCGATCTTGATTTAATTCAATATTGATTCATCTGGATATATCAGGTACAGTAGGCTACAGTATGTCTTTTTTCAAGGAAAAAATATATATTTTATAGCAATTAATAAACCCTGTCAAGTAGTATATTACTGTATTAAAGTGATTTAAATTGCATGTAAAATTTACATTTGTATTCTTACAAAAATCGCAGTTTTAGGAATTTGTCAATGCTCAATAAAAAAAACAATTTAATGTTGCATTTAAATGTGTTATATTCATCTACATTGTAAATATGAATTACAAAATGATCTGTCAGTTTCAAAAGATTATTTGTAATATGTTTTGTATTAATGCATTCACAAGATTAGCATTTATAGATTGCATTTCAAAATTGGCATTTACTGAAGACGACAAAATTTATACAAAAAAAATCTAGTGATATCATTGTCACTTAAAAATGTAACCTTTTACTGATGAATAAAAATAGAGCATGACAAAACATCTATAATTAAGTAAATTAACTCCTAAAAAGGTAACATTTTTTAAATAATATTTTATAATAAAAAAAAGTTAACATCCTCTTTTATTATATTTCTGATTGGGCATTTTCAATGTGATTTTGACATCACAAGAACTTTTGTAGCAATTTCAAAGGTTTATTAATTTTTTGCCATTTTTTTTAAATTAATATACTGATTATTGACTCTTTGTTCTAGTTTTTTTTCTTTTAGTTCTCCGTTTATTCCTGCTTAAATTAAGCAAATCAGTTTTGGATGATAAACTGAAATGAAAAGTGGTTGAAAAGAAACTTGTTTTTTAAAACTAAAAAAAAGTCTTAAAGAAAGCTGAAGACACGTTGAGTTGTGTTAGATAATAATTCGAATAGAAAATAGCCTAAGCAGAAAATTTAGCAGAAAAATAAAACATAATCACACGACTAAAATATAACCGATAAACACAGACCTCATTATCCAGAAAAAGGATAAAAACAAGCTCAAAAATACATCCTACATACCAAACACAGAGAAGTTATAGTTGAAATATACCTCCTTCCAAACATGCACACATAAACAAGTTTAATAAACGAGTGTCACCACAGATAATGAGATGACCTGCTGCAGCAGAATCCTTTGATCCTTCTCTCAAATAACTGCTGCATGATACATAATGTCAGCTTATGCTCTCAGTGCTTATCATTTACAACAAGCTTCTCTTTGTGAGCTGTGGATTACTGCCAAACCTGAGATATTTTATGTGCTAATTCCAGCTAATGTTCAGTAAACTACACTTTATCTGTATATATTTGCATCTTGATTTCATAAAGCTACAGAGCATTTTCAGATCTATGCATCTAAAGTAGTGGTTCTCAAAATGTTTTATTTATAACATATTTGTTGTAAATGTGCCTAATTTGATCACACTTTAGTTTGGGGACTAATTCTCACTATTAGTGTTTTACCTCAATAAACTCATAATTACTACTGGTTAATAGTTAGTGAGGTAGTTGTTAAGTTTATGTATGGGGTAGAATTAAGCAATCTAAAATATGTTCATGCAGAATAAAGGTCCTTGCACACTGACTCCGAAATGTTTGTATGGGGTTTTTGTTTTTGTATTCGTCATCCTTTCCTATTAAAATACTTGCTACGGATGCAACAACGCAGAAAATCGAACCTGATCTGAATTTTTCATGACGGACGAAAGCTTCGGAGGCGGTGTGTAAACATTATTGACACAACATGAGGTCATATTTATTTTTTAACGTGCAAAAATTTTGGACGATAATTTCGGACTCAGTGG
>CM049804.1:28044746-28047461 GCA_027422405.1 Ptychobarbus kaznakovi | reverse complement strand
GAATCATTAGCATTTTATTTAACTTAATAGACTTTGTGCCACAACAGTGGCTCTTCAGACAGAAGGTAAAACTAGGAATACAGCTTCAATGCCCATCAGAGGGATTTTTTATTTTTTGCCTGGTGAAAATTGCAAGTCTAATTGCTTAAGAAATAAAAGCATCCATTTAATTAATGCTTGATTTCAGGTATCATTCACAAACGGTGCAGGACACATTAAACACAGCATTTAAATGATTTCCTGAAAATGTACTCACCCTCAGGCCATCCAAGATGTAGACGAGTTTGTTTCTTCATCAGAACATATTTGGAGAAATGTAGCTTTGCATCACTTGCTGATAAAAACATCACAAAACAGTGGTGACTCTTTGGTTTATTTACCTGTAAGTGAGACAGCATTGTGTTGCAACAGATAATGGTTCATTACTTTGTTTCGCTTGTTGATTTTCCCACTCAAAACCTAGCCGTTATTTCCACATTTCATGCATGATGTGAGATATCAGTTAATCTTTCGTGAAGACCTGATATTATTGTCTCGGAGCTGTGCTGTTGTTTCGACGCTTGGTCACTCTTTGCTGAATTACAAGTTCAATTCCTGACATTATTGTGCCTGAGGATTATAATGAAGAAAACCTTGTTTGAGATTTTAGACTTGTTAAAACAAATGATGTGATTGTAATAGGCTTTGGGAGTGATCTCTCCATCATCCCCTTCCC
The DNA here is from genome assembly GCA_027422405.1 of Ptychobarbus kaznakovi. NCBI lineage: Eukaryota > Metazoa > Chordata > Actinopteri > Cypriniformes > Cyprinidae > Ptychobarbus > Ptychobarbus kaznakovi. Next base: position 28,046,746 of record CM049804.1, on the reverse strand, counting down.
TGTGCTCTTCTGTTTGTTCAGAAATGCTTTTATTTGTTCCCAGACTCTTTGTTGGCCGCCTCCAAAGTCCTTTTAAAGAAATTCTTCAAAAATATAAATTCCGTCATTATTTACTCATTCTTGACTGCGTCTCCTCCTCCTCATACGTTCTCTGCCATATCTCATTACCGTGTCTGTGCCAAAGCATAGAAATACATCCTTTGTGTTTTGTTTCTTTACCAATCATTAATCTCACTATAGATCTCTTATAGCAGGACGTGCAGGTCTAATCCTGCAGAGCCTCATATGAAACCTTGTAATATGTTTGATATATTCTCTTACAATTCCAGTGAATGGCTGAATTAAACATCGATTTGTGAGACCGATTCGCTCAGTGTTCGAGTGTGTGTTGAAAATGAGCATCATTGAACAGTTATAAGTCTACTGCGGTGAAATAGGCATCATAACGAAACGAGTTACTCAAACTCGAAAGGTGGTTTAAGAGCGTAAAGAAATAGCTCACACAAAATATTTTAATTCTATCATTTGCTCACCCTCACATCGTTCCAAACCTGTGTGATCACAAAATTTCAAACATATACGAGAGAACTAAGAATATCATGAGAACCGGTGACATTTGATGTGTGATGTGACACGTCTAATGGTGCTATTTTTGATTTGAGAGTAACAGTGGAGCTTTGCTTCAGTCTGTTTATCACACAAAGCTAGTGTATGGCTTCAGAAGACTTCTATGTATTGCACTCAAGTCTTATGGATCGCTTTGAAGCATCCATTTCCATGTGCTTTCATTATAAGGAAAATATTGCAAAATGTAACCCTTTATGAAAGTGAAAGTGACATTACATACAGCCAAGTATGGTGACCCATACTCGGAATTTGTGCTCTGCATTTACCCATCAAAGTGCACACACACACACACACACACACACACACACACACACACACACACTCACACACACACCACACACACACTACACAACACACACACACAAACACACAACACACAACACACACACAACACACCACACACACACACACACACACACACACACACACACACACACACACACACCGTGAACACACACCCGGAGCAGTGGGCAGTCATTTATGCTGCGGCGCCCGGGGAGCAGTTGGGGGTTCGGGGCCTTGCTCAAGGGCACCTCAGTCGTGGTATTGAAGCTGGAGAGAGTACTGTATGTCACGTCTTCTCTTTTATGCAGCACAGATGATAGAAAGTTATGCAATAAGTGTAAATGCACTACCATTTAAAATAAGTTTCTTCTGCTCACCAAGGCTGCTTTTATTTTAGCTAAACACAGAAGTTTTGTGAAATAGTATTAAAATAACTGTTTTCTATTTGAATGTATTTTACTTTTTATATTTAAATGTATTGCTGTGATGAAAGCTGAATTTTCAGCTGCAATTACTCGAGTGTCACATTACGTTTTTTTTTCTAACCATATAAAATCTACTCCATGTCATCCATTTTTATATCAAATACATTTACCAATATTTTTTAATCATTATATGATATAAATGCACGCAGGGCTTTTTTGAACAAAGATTTATAATTTCTGAAGCATTTTTTAATCATTTTTATGGCATTTAGTCTGCGTTCTCTGCTTAAATTCTGTACCAGTGTCAATTTGTTTATTAAAAAATCTTTCTAATATGCTGATTTGATGCAGGAAACATTTTTTTATTATTATTAATGCTAAAAACAGTTAGGCCTGTGGTGCTTAATAATTTTGTGGAAACCATGAAACATTTTATTTCAGGATTCTTGATTAAAGGAAAGTTCAAAATAAATAAATATTTTATAACATCATAACTTTTGATCAATTCAATTTGTCCTTGATGAATAGAAGTATTATTTGAATGGTATTGTAAACGATGACAGAGCTTCAATTTTCAGCTGAACTGAAAGGCACAAGAATGTGGTCAAATATATTTCTAATTACATTGTCTTAGTCATGTTTATTAAATATGCCTGAACCAGA
>CM049804.1:28027246-28039746 GCA_027422405.1 Ptychobarbus kaznakovi | reverse complement strand
TTATTATTATTATTTATTAAATAGTAGGCCACATTTATTTGTTTGTTTGTTTTTCAGCCAATGTACTTTCGTTGACATCACATTTTTAGTTATTTGTTGTTGTTTTTTAGGATAGACATTCATTTATATTTAAAAAACGATATAAAATAAATAATGAATGAAATGAATAGCAGTCAGTTTACACACATTGACAGTGGTAAATAAAACCGCTGGGTTTCGTGTGGACATGAACAATGAAGTGGCTGTAGCAGCATGTCTAGAATGTCAAAATAGACGACGCAACACATGGAAAGTTTTGTCGATTCGAACCGGAGCGGTTTAGTTTGGCACACCGCTTGCATCCCGCATAGCTCACTGCACTTCTATCAGTTCTGTGATTAAACCACAGAGGTGGACGATCAATAATCACATTCCTCCACACTCGCCCTCTCTTTCTCTCCCTCCAACCCACGGCACGTCCTTGGCCTGACTGATGTTTGACCATTACATTTACAGATGAGATGACATGAACCTGATCTATTAAGAACCCGTTTCCATCTGGTTTACGTCTCTTATGGCAATTACATATCCAAGAAGAACGAATGACACTCATTTCCCACAACATCTGCACACATCTGTTCTGTCCCCTCTCTGTTTGAGATGTGATTGTTTGTCATTTACATATGTGTTTGTTTCTTTGTTTCTTTGTTTGTGTACATTTATTTATTTGTAGGCCTTAGCTGACATTTATTTATGTATTTATTTATTTGCATATATATGTATTAAATATTTTTTTGTTTATCAATAGTCGGAGTTATTTATTTATGCATTTTTGTTTGTTTGTATGCTTTAGTTGACATTTATTTATAGTCAGCACGCTTTAATTCGTGTCTATTTATTTATTAATGTATTTATTTATCAGTCAGTAAACTTGATTTATTTTGAAAACTGTAACTTATTTATTTATTTGGATGACATTTACTGTCAGTAAGCTTTCTATCTTATTTATTTATTATATTTAATAGTGGCCTGTAGCTGTTCATTTAGTTTATCTTATTATTTATTTTTAATCTTTGTATCTGTATGCTTTTTTTATATCTTATTTATTTATTTATTCATTTATTTATTTAATAGTAGGCCTGTATGCATTTATTTTTTTTGTTATCAGTTATTGTAGTATTTATTTATGCATGCTTTGGTTGTTTGTAGGCTTATGTTGACCTTTATTTATAGTCAGTACGGTTTTAATTGATGTCTATTTATTGTATTCATTTTTTAGTCAGTAAACTTTTTTCACACTCATTCATTCATTAATTCGCTCGTTTATTGTGTTTGAGCATTGAAATTAAAGATTGAATGAAATGTACCAGACCTATTAAGAAACCGTCTCCATCTGGTTTACGTCTCTTTTGGCGATTACATATCCAAGAGGAACGAATGACACTCATTTTCCACAACATCTGCACACTTCTGTCCGCTCATATATCTGTTTCTCTCTGATTGAGACGTGATTGTTTGTCTTGTAGAATCATCTGCATTCTGCAGCGCCGCTGTGTACGTATATATATTCTTATCACAGCGTGTCCCAGACATCGGCCCAATCAATTCCTGTCATGCTTCATTCTCCCCAGAGCTTTGACTTATTAAAATCCTTAGATGGAGCTCCTTTTTTGTCACATGTGACTTCTTGTATATTTTAAACGGTGGGAAAGGAGTCGCTCTCACCTCGGTTGACTTCCACAGGCGATCCAAGCAATAATCATGTTTGAAAAACTGTGTGAGAGCTCTCGGCCATACTTTAAGAAGATACAGTCTCCTTATTTGAAATTGATCATTCCTTTATTGTAGGAATTGTAATTATGAAGACAAATCTCGGGCCTAGCTGGAACGAACGCGGAAGGCAGGCCTCGAGTGAGCTAATGTTTAGAGAGAGGATTCACGCTGTAATCAATCTACAAATAACACCTGTGATATTGGATATGGATGCAGCTGTGTTTTCATTTGTGAAAGGTTGGCTCTCCTTGTTGTTCATTAAAACTGGCTTACATGGAATTAAGGCGCCTGAAATAGAGCAGCAACATTGATTTATTGTAATCTGCCTTTGTGCATAAGCACTTTTGTGTGTTTTTGTTTAATTTGTCGCCGCTACATCCCGACGGATCAGACGTCTCTTATCTTAAGATCACCTAAAGCTCTCTCTCTCGCACATGCGTTCATCAGTGAAGTGAATGATAAATTAAAAAGCAGAGGTGAGATGTGTTTTGAAGCAGGTGCATGCTGATGGATCTTTCTGCAGAGAAGTGCAGATCATTTTTTTTTCTGTTGAGCTGAAATTAATATGCCACTTTCAGCACACAGATAGCTCATATATTATCAGCCCTTCAGGTTTCTGTGTAATCTTAGGGAGAAAAATTACAATACTGCAGCATTCTCAGACTCAGTATGAGTTATGGTTGGGTGGTATGACCGTGTGTGTGTGTGTGTGTGTGTGTGTGTGTGTGTGTGTGTGTGTGTGTGTGTGTGTGTGTGTGTGTGTGTGTGTGTGTGTGTGTGTGTGTGTGTGTGTGTGTGTGTGTGTGTGTGTGTGTGTGTGTGTATTATAATTATTTTATGTATATGATATTATTTTTATTATTATTTATCTAATATTATTTATTATTTTTTTTTCTAAATTATTTGTAAAAAAGAAAAATCACTTATTTTGGTTATATATGTTATAAAGATATATCATATATATATATATATATATATATATATTATATAATATATATTATATATATATATATATATATATATATATATATCATAACTATATATATGAAGTGTTGTTTGAAGTGTTCTTATAAAATGAGCATTTTTATCAGGCTCCTGTAGTTTCAGTAATGAATAGGTTGCTTTCATTGCTATTAAAGTGACATATCTGAACATAAACATCAGAGCCTGAGAAAAAATGCTCAACAAATGTTATATCATCTCAATGATACTAAAATAACACTGCAACCATCATTTTACTTTAAATATACATTGAACACAAATTTACCTTCATTCATGACAAATGCAAACACAACTCTATACTCCCACAGCTTTGACAAGACCACCCTTAACTGAGGACAGTTAGTCAGATTCAAGAGTTTAGTTGATCACGTATCATTATTTTTTGCAAGTTATGAACGGTGGGCATGCTGACACAAACACAACTTCAGAATCTGAGTCACAAATCACACTGTCTCTAATTAAAACACAATGGCAGATGGAGCTTCCCAAAACATACAGTTGCAAGTTATTTGTCCAATTAAATGTGCCACTTTTTCTCCAGCTCAAAATGCAAATAAGCAAACACTGCATATGGTGAATCATACACGCTAGCTATCAAAAAAGTGTGCAATAATGACTAAATACAGCCTGGTTGATGGCAAGCTCTCATGGCTGGGATGTATGGCATCATCATGCAATACAAGAAATGTGTAGACATATTGTTATGCTGCATAATGAGAAGCTTATTATTCATACTTTACCAGAATTAAAATGGAAATACTAAACTAAAATAACACTGATACAATAGTTTTTATGAATTAATTTGGACTTAGTCTTCATTTATATTTTCTGTTTTTGTTTCAATTGTAGTTAAAGTTTTATAATATTTTTTTCTAAATATGTCTAAATAATTTTTAATATTTTTTATGTCAGTTAGTTATAGTTATTTTAGTACATCAAGTACATCCTTGGCGACTAGCTCAAATAAATGTAAGCTATTTTATTTTATTTCTGTAAATGTTTATTTATTTCAAGTAACATTTTTAGTTTAACCCATTTAATCCCAGCGTAAAAAAGGTTTTCTTTTATAAAGCTCTAAAATCCTTACCGACTGATGTTTTAGTGCACTTCCTGCAAATATGGAAAAAATAAAGGGTCTCAATTAAATATGTGCGGTTTCACGTGATTAGTGCAAATTGTCACATGACCAGAGCTTTACTTCCTGTTTGCACCTTGAGAAGATGACGGCTGCATCAAAGCTCCAAAACAAAAGGCTAGTAAAGTATGTTATCATAAAGATATGACAAAGATTGTTGGTACACATGATCTTTAAGGTGTCTAGAATTAATATATGAGTTCACATATATTCAGTTTTGTTGAGTGTGGTCATAGAATGAGTAAACATGTTGACGGTGGGATAACAGTGAACTTAGGTATATAAATATAATGCAGTTACTAGTGAAAATAACAATAAAATGTTGCAATGACAAAATGTTGCATTAAATAAAAATGCAAAAGTTACAAAAATGTACAATAATGATGTTGTAATGCTCATAGCATTAATATAAAAATGTTATGTTATATTTTACAAAAAAGTAAATTTTGAAATGCGGATGATGGCTGATTTTTATCAGTGTTCCTATCAATGTTGCATAAAGGTTTTTTTACGCATAATAGTAATCCTAGAATGTGATCAAACAGTTTAAAATAGCTGGGCTGAGATATATAATTTTTTATATATATTTTTATGCAGAAATCTGTTATTTCAGTACACACATTATCCAACCGGTCACGATTGTGACCGAACATAAAACACAGTTTTTCACACACTTTTACAAAAAAATGTCAAAAAATAATTATTGATTATTTCAAAGGGTTACTATTGACGCATCGTTTGGATATTTTCATGTCTGGGAAAAATATGGGATTAAACGGAAATAAATGTAAGCTATTTTATTTTATATCAGTACATTTTTATTGTATTTCAAGTTACTTTTTTAGTTTAAATTTGATTTACTATAATAACCCTGGTTGGCTGAAATCCCCAGTTGTTGTTGTTGTTTTAATTGCACTGAGAACAGAGTGTTGTCTGGTTTCTGTCACTGGGCAGTACTGTAGATCAGGGCACTAACATCACTAGGGTTTCCCAGAGGATGCATGAACTTATCACATGTTTGTCTTAAATGAAGTTTAGGTCACTTTGGATTGAAGTGTCTGTCGAATGCATAATGTAAATGTCATGGCTACAAAACATATCCTCAGTCTTCTTAAACCGCATAAACACATTGCATCACACCATATACACAAAATAATGACATCATATGACCCCTTTAAGGAATGTTTCAGTATTCACTGTAGTTGTCCGCTATTAAAAACAGTTTTATCAGTCATGCCATTGTTTCACGTTTACTACAGTTCAGTGGATCAGGAGGCGCTGGCTAGTGTGACTGAGTGGAGGCGGGGCTAATTTACATATTTATAGATCCGCGTATAATAAATGAGGCAAGGGTGTAGAGTTACATTCAAGCTACTTTAAGGCATGAAAAAATAATTTTCACAGGAAAAAACATTTAAATATGTAATTTTGATGATCAAAGATGTGTTTTAAGGGATACAATATTTGACTACAGGGGGATTTTAAGAATCAACTGTCCACAATAATAATCACAATAGTTTTGTGGGAACAGTCGCTTTTAAACTCTACAGTGCTATCAAAACATTTATTTAGTTTGAGCATCCTGCTTGGCCTTTTCTTCTGACACGCTTGTATAAAGACATGTCTTTGTTTTATTCCGTATACATACTGCACACTCACTCGATGTGAAACAGCCTGCAGATTCAGCAGGAAACACGCTTTTATTGTCTGTGGCTCAGCTTGCACAAGTTCAGGTGCTCTTTGTCCACAGCACTTTAGCTACGAAGGCTAATGGTACTAGAGTGCTGCTCACTGAAGTTATGTGCACACGATGCCCACTGCTTGATCTTTCCTTCACCATACTTTACCTACGGCTGCGTTCCCTCCCAATGCCTTTCCTAAGGCGACAGTCATTGTTTTCGACGTGTTTAATGATTTATTTACTCACACCTAGCGTGCAGCAGCAACACGTCCTGGAAAGCTCTGCGCCGGCCGAGGCTTCAGGCCCGTTTCCCTTCAGTTGAGCTCAGCCGAATGGACGGAAGCTCCTCTCCTGCCTGCTTTTAATGTATTCGCTGTCTGTTGTGTATAAATCCCACGGCACGGAAGACTGCAAGCGTTTGCCTAGCAGAACATGGGAGGGTTCAGGAGGAGGGGAACGATGAAATGCAATAAAAAAGAGAGCTCTCTGAATGTATTTTGGCTAATGATAGCGTCGTCTCTGTTGTTTTCGCACCCAGTTCAGCTTGTTTTGATAATCATGAGAAGATATACTGCTGTCATGGAAATAACAAGTGAAGTTTTGTGAATAAGACAATGTGGATCGTAAACCAATGAAACGATTTCAGTTAGTTGTTAGTTTCAAAGTTAGCTGAGCATTGTGTTAGCAGCGCAAAAGGTTGTGGGTTCAATTCCCAGGGAACACACATACTGACATTCACAAAAAATGTATAGCCTGAATGCACTGTAAGTCGCTTTGGATAAAAGCGTCTGCTAAATGCATACATGTAAATGAGAATCAACTAAAAGAACTAAACGATCTGACATGATTAGAGTCAATTTGTTCAGGAATCACATTACACTGGTTGTGCGGTATATTTTTCATTCATTAAAACGAACCGAATTATCAGAATCGTTCAGCTGGGAATTGATTAACACTGTTTTTGTTGTATGCTTTGATTCAGTAAAAATAACTGACTCATAAAAGTCATTTGTTTGGGAATCGGTCTATAATAGTTGCACTGTATGCTTTGAATCTCTAATAAGAATCAAATCATAAGAGACTTTCGTTCAGGAATTGGACTTCACCGGTTGTGCTGTTTGTTTTTGATTCACTAAAAGGAACCGAATCATAAGATTCTTGCATTTGTAAATTGGATGTCACTGGTTTTGTGCATGCTTTGCATCACTGAAAAGAACTGACTCATAAGAGGATTTAATTCAGGAATCGGACAACACTGCTTGTGCTGGATGTTTTTGATTCACTAAAAAAGAAACTAATCATAAGATTCTTTCATTTGGGAACTGGACGGCACTGGTTTCTCTGTATGTTTTGATTTGGTCAATTGTTTGGATACCAGCTAATGCTAGTTGTGCTGTATGCTTTAACCCCTTAACTTCACGTCCCGTAAGGGACCCTACTTTACTTCAAATATTACCATTAAATCTTAATCTAATTCATGAAAACTATATAGCGTTGGAGGTCCAGACTCCTAAATAGATTATTGTACAACTTTTGTGTAAAAAATATGTAGGGCAGTAATAGTATTTATGACAAGAGCGCACTAAAACATATACACCTTACAGGGAGCTTGACTGTGCCAAATATTATATTTGTTTCCTTTTTTCCTATCACAAGTTTTTAGTAATCTCATATATTATATGTTTTGAAAGCTTATAATCTCAAAATTCTCCTGTGAAAACCGTCTGAAATCGAATTCGTTTCATAGAATGGTATTTAAAATTTCTTTAGCGGGCTCCTCCTTTAGTGGGAAGTGTCATTTTCCAATGTATTCGTTTTGATAGATCACAACTTTTTATAATCTTGACAAAATCATTCATGGAAGTTGAGTCTCAAGTTTCCTTATTGGTGGTATTTGTGATAAGAGTAAAACGTGGGAAGAGAAATGATACATTGTGACAGAAAATGTGCATAATTTTTTTTTTTAATGGTTTGAAGGCAATGGTTTTGTGGTATAACGCCTAAACAAATGAATAACCTCAATTTTTTATATATCAACTCAAATGTGAAACACAACTTTTTAGAATATGGCTTTAATTATGCCAAATTTGGATTAAACATATTTTGTAAAATATTTATTTTATACAATATAAAATAATAATTGACTTACATTTTTTTACAGATTAAAAAACTTGTATAACTTTTTTTCTTTATTTTTGAAATGATTTCACTTCTGCAATAATGTGATTGTTCTTCTTTAAAAAGAGACCAACCTTAGGTCGTATCTGTTGTTCATGAATTATACAATTTAACTTTAATTTGTTTTTCAACACTTTTCAAAAAGGGGGGGGTTGACAGTTAAGGGGTTTAAACACTAAAAGGAGCGTTGCATTTGTCCGATAACTGGTTGTGCTGTATTATGTCTGTATTCTATTAAAAATTTCAATTTTTTTCAGTAAAAATAAGAGTCATTTGTTTGGGAATATCAACCTATGCGTTGCAACGATGGTTAGTTATAAAAGAATTGATTCATGACAGAGTTGTGCCAGAAATCAGACTATCACTGTTTCAGCGGACTGGACCGAATGCCAGGCCCTGTGTTATTTGTTTCGTAAATCGAATATTATATTTATTATATAATTGCCTGCCAAATGTCCTGAAGCGATTATTTCCGAATTCACCATTTGATAGTTAAATCTGTATTAAATGATGAATCGGTTAGTCGTGACGGTTTTGATGCGAGAGAGATTTGAGAATGGAGTAGAAGAGCCCAGGTGGAGCAGAGAAGCAACGCTACTGTTCAGGATTTCTGATGCAGGTCAGATTCTTCTCTACATAAACTATTGTACTTTTGTCTTAGTTAAGCAGTATTACTCATCACTCATAATACTGTATACTAAAGGACATCATTATTATCAACTGAAATGTTACAGTAGTCATTTAGCAGACAAATAATCATATCGTTTTATAATAGGTTAAGAGGGAGCTAGGACAGACAACAACACAACCCTTATGAATACAAAGACAATGGTTTCTATTGTAAACCATGGGTAACCACAAATTAAACCATGAATTTACTGTAAAATACAAAGACAATGGTTTCTATTGTTAAACCATGGTAACCACAAATGAACCATGATTTACTGTAAATACAAAGACAATGGTTCTATTGTTAAACCATGGTACAAAATAACCATGATTTTACTGTAAATACAAAGACAATGGTTTCTATTGTTAAACCATGGTAACCACAAATGAACCATGATTTTACTGTAAATACAAAGACAATGGTTTCTATTGTTAAACCATGGTAACCACAAATGAACCATGATTTTACTATAAATACAAAGACAATGGTTTCTATTGTTAAACCATGGTAACCACAAATGAACCATGATTTTACTATAAATACAAAGACAATGGCTTACTATTGTTAAACCATGGTAACCACAAATGAACCATGGTTTTGCTACACTAACCGTAGTGAAACCATGGAATTTGCAGTCAAACTAAATACAACTTGTAATCCGTTTGCCAAAAAACTGTTTCTGTACTTTTACTATAATAAAATCATGGTTCATTTTTGGAAGGGAAAAATATGACTCAGGTTCAGTATTAGGATTTTTCTAGAAAGATATTATAATGATGTAGTTATTAATGTACTAATTTTGACAAAGTCATGTTATATCAGATATCATGGAGAAATAAAGAGTAAAATGCAAGTGAAGGTGCAGTTCAGGAGAGAACCTTTAATTATTTTGCATGTCCTCCGCCTAATGATTTCAACCTTTGTATGTGCTGTCCATACAGAACACAGGGTTGTGTTTCAGAGTTTGTTGAGCGTGTATGGGATGGCCTGGACGAGTGGGAGATTTCCCGGCTTTGTCCCAGTCCGCCCCTGCTGGTTTTGCTGTATGTTTTAATTCAGTAAAGATAGCCAACTCATGAGGGTCATTTGCTTGGGAGTCAGCACTGTTTGCTTTGAATCTCTAAGAAGAACCAAATCATAAGAGCCTTTTTCAGGAATCCAATGCACGGGTTCATTGCTACTGTATGTTTTTCAATCACTAAAAATAATTCATTAATTAATTCTATAATCAAAACACACCGGTTTGAGCCGTATGTTGCAGGTTCCCAGTTTAAATACACATATGTTGCCGCACTATACCACTGTAGACAGCACTTTGGTAAACCGGATTACATGGGGTAAGTTTTGGCACTGAAATAAAGTGCTGTGACTTTGGAGTGAATTCACCCTTTGTGTGTTGAGAAAGACGAGGCTATTCCTCTGTTTGCAATAACAATAATGTTATTTCTGCTATTCTGGCATGCTTTAGGCACAGTTTTGCATCATGCTGCTCCATTTTGCTTCCCAATTTTCACTTGTCTTCATGTAAAATCCAATATGTACACCTACACAGAGCACCGTGTGTGATTTGCGGCTGATCTCAGAAGTCCTGATGTGCTGTGCTGTGATTTGGACATTAACTGTAAAAACTGTAGGAATAATCAGACAACTGTCTGTCAATGCGGTCGTGACAATGAATCTTGATGCTTTGTGCACATATTTATGACATATTCCTATTACTACATTCTGATTATTTTTTCATGATGATAATGATGATGATTAGGTATACATAAGTATATACTAAAGTTTTGTGTCTATACATCTTTAATGTTGTCACTTCTGCTCACTCATGCCGAATTTATTTTATGAAAAAATACCAAAAACAGTGAAATATTATTGCAATTTAAAACAAATTATATTTGACTACATCGTAAAATGTAATGTATTCCTGTGATGCGAAGCTGAATTTCAGCATCATTGCTTCAGTCTTCAGTGTCACATGATTCTCCAAAAATCATTCTAATATACGCTGACTTGATGCTTATTATTATCAATGCTAAAAACAATAGCGCTGCTTCTAATTTTTTTAAAACAATAAAACAGTGATACAAGTTATTGGCAGGGGGTTAAAAGGGAGATTAGCAAAGTTTTAGGATATGATATACCAATGCACCCAGTATTTTTTCTGCTTGATGGTTTCCCTCCTGATCATTTAGTAAGTCTCATCTATTTGCTCTACATATATTATTAATGGCAGCTAGGAAGATAATCACTGTGAACTGGATGAAGGTGCACCAACCCACTTTGAAAATGGACACAGAGATTAATCAAATATATATTGAAAAATGACAGCGGACTTACAGCTGAAATCAGACATTTTTCAACAGACTTGGGCATTATCGAAACATATCTACTTTGTCTTTGAAATGTTGTCGGGAGGGAATGCCATTGCTTGTGATAATCTGTACCTTTACTTATTTATTTGTTTATTTTTCTCTGTTAATATTTCAAGTAAATGTTATGTGTATATTGTTATGTTTCTAACAAGCTTAATAAAAACACAGTAAAAAAAAGTGATACATTTTTTCTTATTTGATAAATATGATATAAAAAATCCTTAGAAATGTTTTACTGTCACTTTTAAGACATTTAATGTGTCCTTGCTGAATAAAAGTATTCATTTATTTTAAAATTTAAAATAAAAAGAAGTGTGTATTAACCTATAGCTATTATTAAGTATCATCCAAGTGGGTGCTGCACACTGGTGGTGGTTGAGGAGAGACCCCCCACATGAGTGTAAAGTGCTTTGGGTGTACAGCTATACACAATAAAGCGCTATATAAATGCATCAATTCAATTAATTCATTCAAGTACTTGTGGCAGCCAGTGGAAACAAACTAAATCAAATCATCAACAATAAACCGCAGCAGCAGCAGAAACATCAGTTTATGATTCGTTCCATATCGTGAATCCGCTGTGAAGATTCTCGTATGATCCAGCTCTCCCTCATATGACCTGCTCAGAAACGATGTGGGTTGCCAGGTGCTCATACGTAATTGGTGTTGCATGATAAAACCCTTAGGTAAACATATGGTCATATTTGTGTTCAGATGCTCCTGCGTACCTAATTTATATTTTCAGAGATTGGTTGGATTTTTTTCTGCTAGGAATCTTTAGTATGTAGCCTACTCAAGGCAATGCACTCATGGTCTCACAGATATTTTAATATTACATTCTGCCGGCTCTAGCTTTTGTAAACCAGTTGTAATTTTAACTGTAAATAGACTAATAATGCTACAGTAGAAATGGTCCCTTACTGTATATCCAGTGGAAAAAATGAAAAATCCAAGCAAAATACTATTTTACATTTTATAATTTACATGAAATAAAAATGTAAACTGACTTTTGCAGAATTCCCTGTTTGAAACTTCACATTTAATAATTAAATATGTCATTTAAATAATTGTGTTTTTAATAGATTCTTTATTATTATGTATATTCGGGTTTTAACATCTTATGTTGTTTAATTAATGTTTATTGCATTATTTTAGTACCATGGTGTTTTTTATTTGTGTATAAAACTGTGCACTCTCTATATATTAATATTTACCTCAACTTGTGGAAATTAACTTTTTTTTTGTCTTTCTCTTTATCACCTTTTTGGGTTTTTATGGTGTTTTTTTAAAGGTACAAATCAGATTTAAGTATGAAGTATTTTATCAGAGATTTTAGAAGAGTTTTAAACTGTAATATTTGCAGGTTTTCCCAGGTGTATTTATTGAACAGCTGCCAGTCTATTTCAGCAAAAACTACACTATTTTCTTTTCTTTTTTTAACGGTGTACATTTTGTTAGATTATGCATAAAACTGTTAGCCAATGGGATAAGAAAAATAGTTTTATTAGTATTAATATATATATTATATTTATTTCTATTTTATTAGTTTGAACTTAGTATCTTTATAAAAATATTGCCTTAAATAATATATAAATATGTCTGAATAATATATTAAAGTATTTTTTATTTAATTATATATATATATATATATATATATATGGTATGCCAAAATGTCAACACAAAATGTGTTCTACTCTCCAAGTCTCC
>CM049804.1:28014746-28022246 GCA_027422405.1 Ptychobarbus kaznakovi | reverse complement strand
TCTCAAACATAGTGTACAACAATCAAAATGCATTAAAATCATGTATTCGTTGTCCTGTAATGAACTGAAAGCAAGTGGAGAGGTGCATTAATGGAATTATGAGTGGTCAGATAATGATGCTTTTGGAAATATGCCGTGGAGATGAAGAACTACTTACAGTACATGCAGTACTACTTACTAACCTTCCAGACGTAATGCTTCAGGGAACCCAGTTGCTTTCTTCATTTCACAATTAATCGTGCTTTTGACAGTGAAACAGCTCTGAGCTTTGTGATGTGCTTTAAACTTGTGTTATTTCGTGGAGAAGTACATTAAGAGCGCCTGAAGCCCGGGCGTCACACTGTGCCGTGTCAGCCTTTCGCCTTTATCTCCTTCAGTTCACATCCGTGCGATTCCAGAAATAAGTGTTTGTCTACCAGTAATCATTCAATTATGTGTTATCGTTTGAAAACACAAAGTCTGGCGTCACGCTGAGAGGTTTATCAAGGCCAGCTTTAATTAGAAATCTGGTGGGAAAGGGACATCCTCGAGAGGGGACAAGGCATGCTTTGCAGAGACCTTCATGCATCATTAAAGATAAACGGAGTCTATCAAATGGAAAGGAGATGATGATCTGAGCCGAATGGGAAAACACAGCACGCGTGTCCGTGTTTGTGCGTGTCTGACGCGCCGTTCTGGTTTTATGCGTTATTTAATAATCTCTCGCTGTATGCGTTTCTTAATATGTGTTTTCGGTGCATCTGCAAACACGAGATCCTGAGGGGCCGTTGACATGGGATGCGTTCATGATTCCGTCTGCGCTGATTTCTAATTGGGTTTGTGTAAATGTGCACTAGATGGACGTCCTTGGAGAGTCTTTCCATTAATGCAGTACATTTTTTTTGACCATAAACATATGCAGGTTAAATATTAAACTCACAATTTTACAGATTAGTTATTTAGCTTTGAAAGAAGGGCTGAATTTGAGCATGAATCGTGTTCATTTTTGTCATGTAATACTTCTGTACTTCTAACACAAAAGCTGGCAATTTATGAAGAAATATATTCCTTTATTTTTACTTTCTCAAAACATGTTTTATTAGGAATATTGATTTAGTTAGTGTTCGGTTTATAGGTTTTTCCAGTGTTTTCAATATCACACTCTTAAAAATAAAGGTGCTTCAAGCGATGCCATAGAAGAACCATCTTTAGTTCCACAAAGAAACATTCAGTCAAAGGTTCTTTCTCTTTCTTACCTTTTTATAATCTGAAGAATCTTCTTTGACCACAAATAACCTTTTATGAAACAGAAAGATCTTCAGATGTTAAAGGTTCCCATTTAGACAACAAGGTTCTTCTCTGGCATCGTGAAGCACCTTTATTTTTGTTGCTCTGTTGCTCTTTTTTTAATCCTTTAACTAATAAGTTAAAGCGAGTTTATTAGTTCATGACATCATCCTCCAGTAAGTGACATCATTTCGGCGGGAAAACAACAGCACATCAGTCAGTGTTATCAGTGGATTTGTGATCTTTTGTGCTTGGTTTGTGCCACTTTCATCTTGTTTTCTGAAATTATGCTAATTAGTTTGAAAATTAAGTGTATTAATATTTTGAATTAGCTTTTATTTTTATATTTTCCATTTTCATTTTGAGTGTAGTTTAAGTTTTAGATTTGATATGCTTTAGTCAGGGCTATATTAGTTAACAAAAAAAATTAAAACCATGAAAGAACTTGAAATAAAATAAACTTAAACTGAAAATAAATAAAGTAAAAAATCAATAAATACAAATCTTATTCTATTTCAGCTAGTTGCTAAGGCGGCAACATTTATCATTTTCATTTAGTGTAGCTTGATACTAAATAACTAAATCTAAAACGTCATAAATATTGATATTAATACATATTAATGAATATAAATAAAAAAAAAATATTACAAAACTTTAACTAAATTTATAATGACAATATGAAATATAAAAATATATTAAATCTCATTAATACTAAAATAACATTGTTTATTTTATTTATTTATTTGTAGTTATTTTGATTTTAACACTTCAATTTAAACATATTTATTTCAGTTAGTTGCCAAGGTAAAGAAAGTTTTCATCTAATATTTGCAATTTATTTTATTTCAGATGTCTTCCAATTAATACAAATGATTAATAATAGTGTTAATTAACTTTAGCTTTTTATTTCCACCGTGTTAATTTTCTTTTTCTGGTCATTGTATGAAAAAATCAGAAAATGACAACACATGCATATTCTTTTTATATATATATATATATATATATTTATAAATGTTATTTAATTCCACTGTGGGCTATTTTTAATACAAAATATGTCCTGAGTAAAGCCATTCTTTACATCTAACCGCTGGTGGATTCCAGTTTTAATGTCCTGTCTTATGAAACTCGTACTGCACTCGTGCCATTTTGATAGTTTCTATAGAAATGCAGTTTTGTAAATTGAGAATGTCATGTGTTAAAGTAGAAATGTCTTTATTGGTTAGGCGTTTGAGCAGATGCGTTCAGATCAGTGCGAGACTATAAATCACAGCCCTTCCTCTCTGATGTGTAGAGGACAGTATAATTGCTCTCTTTACTGAGTAGACTGCAGAAAGCTAAACCTAGCGGCTAGAAGAAATAGATGCCACCGCTTTGATGAATAGGTGTCTTCGCATTGTTCCTCTACTACGGATTTGCCCCCCGCAGAACCATAAATCACCATATACATTCTATCTTCTGGTGGTTTGGGGTAATTATTTCACTGGTTTGTAACATCTCCCCCAGGTTCAAGATATGATTTGTATTTCTCTTTCATGAATATACATGGCTTTGCTGGATTATTTGCAATGCATGCCAAATGGGAAGAGGGTGACTGCTTCCGGCAATGCAAGTCAGATTTGAGTGAGTCCGGGCCTTGCTTGGATCCTGCACGAACAAACTGAAGGAAACGTTGTTTTTCAGCATTTCCTCGGGAGTTTAGCAGTGTTCAGTGCGTTCTCATTCGATTTCAGGTACAGCAATGTCTTCCTCTGCCGCAGTCTGCTTCAACTTGTGTTTTTTTAACATGGTAAATATATGCTGCTAGTAGAAGCTGATCTTTTATTAAATTGCATATAGATATTTACCTGACAGCTTGTATTGCAACATTGTATTGCAACATTGTATTGCAACATTGTATTGCAACATTGTATTGCAACATTGTATTGCAACATTGTATTGCAACATTGTATTGCAACATTGTATTGCAACATTGTATTGCAACATTGTATTGCAACATTGTATTGCAACATTGTATTGCAACATTGTATTGCAACATTGTATTGCAACATTGTATTGCAACATTGTATTGCAACATTGTATTGCAACATTGTAATGCAACATTGTATTGCAACATTGTATTGCAACATTGTATTTGTATTGCAACATTGTATTGCAACATTGTATTGCAACACATTGGCAACTCACATCATCAACATCAACATGTAATTGTACAACATCACAATGACTGAATTGTAACTCAACAGAGGAACTGCATTAGTCCAACACACGTTTTTGACGAAACATAATGACAGCTTTAATTTGGACTAATTGAGCCTGTTCATTTTTTCTCAACTGATTAGACATGCTTTTCTAGACAAAGTAAAACAATACAAACTATTAACAGCCATCAACACAGATTTGAATTATGTCATACAGCTTGATAAAAAGTCCCCTACATTGTCCTTACAGAACTATAAAATAAATGTTGACATGAAAATCTGATCATTTAGAGCATTCTGGAAGTGTTTTTCCATAATCATTCATAATATGAATGTTGACCCTCACGTTGTGTTCCGGTCATTTTGGACCCAGAAAGCATTGTATTTTTCTCGGAAATGCTAGTAAATGTTATCTCATTGGACTAAAACGTACCAACTTTAATCACACAGAGTATCATTTGGATATGCTTTGTAATTTTTAGGAGATTTTCCCCAACTTGTTAAACTTGTGATGTTACTGGTCCTACAAATGACTTGTAAATATCTCTTTATATTATATTAGTACCAAATATTGGATCAAATCTTTTTATCAGCGTGTTTTCTTTCAATTAGAACAGGTTTTGTACTTCTTTTTGAAGCTGTTTGTTACTTTTTCATGAATTACATGATTACATATTATTCACACAATGGCAGCAAATTATTCATAATTAATTTATTCACCCCAATTCTTATTCCTTTTTCCATTTAAATGTTCCTTTCTAAAAGAACCACTTATATACATGAGACTAACAATTATGCAAGTTACTAAACACCGCCGATACATAGCTGTGACATTTCTTTATATCCAGATACCTTTGCTAATTATTAACATTGGAAGGGTGGACAAAATATTTAAATCTGGAAGACTTTGGCCATTTAATGTCATGTTTTCATGTTTATTAATGTCTGTTCATGTAATGTAGGGATTCCCAAGGTTTTGACATTTTTATAATGTCATTAAATATGAGCTTTTCATTAACATCTTACAGTTTTTTCATGAACCCCAGGCTGGGAAACTCTGCTGTAATGTAATGTTTAATGCATTTCATGATATTGTCAAAGAATGAAATATATTTCCTTCAGTTGTTGTTGTGTTTAATCAATATGGTGCACAATGATCACATTCAAGTCTGTGATAAAGAAGTTAGGTTAAAAGTAGTCAGACTGCAATACGTGTATTATCCAGATTGTGTTATTAACTACAATTTTCAGCATATCATTTGTAATCAGTAACCGGCTGCAATCTGTAAATAATGTACCCAGCAATTTCCACAGAAGAAGTGAGGTGCATAAGCTCACATCAGTGAAAGCTATGAGCAATCAGTTTCAACA
The DNA here is from genome assembly GCA_027422405.1 of Ptychobarbus kaznakovi. NCBI lineage: Eukaryota > Metazoa > Chordata > Actinopteri > Cypriniformes > Cyprinidae > Ptychobarbus > Ptychobarbus kaznakovi. The sequence goes on along the minus strand of CM049804.1, from coordinate 28,017,411 downwards.
AGAAACACAAGACCTGTGCTAACTGAAAGAAAACATCCTATATTTGATGCTAATATAGCATAATGACAGATTTACAAGCAAAGGCCATGACATTTGTAAAAGGCCTATTTTTTTGCAGCACACAGCAAATGATATAAAGAGTTTTCAGCACAGCTTAAGGGTTATTTTTTAAATGTATTGAAATAGAATGAAAGTACAATTTAGTCCATTTGTAGCTTTATAGTCATGCATGCTGTTGCGCTTATAAAAGTGAAAAATATATTTTTTAAAGAGTGCATGTCACTGATGTATGGAAGCGCCAAAATGGAGGAATTTGTATTGACATATTGGCACTTGATATATTTGCAGTATGCTTGTAATTATGGAAAACTGTTGATGAAAAATATTAGAGAAGGGATTAGTCACAGAGACGTGAAGCCGGGTTAAATCAATGCAAGAGAGATTAAAAATGCTATTATGATTGAAAGCCAATCTGCTGCATGTTTCTGCCAATGGTGGTATTTTTAGCAGCGTTTGGACAAAGTGAGGAAGGTCGGGCACCGAGGACCTGACTAACAGCTGGAAAATACAACAAACCGGCCTGTTGCATTTCAGTTTAACATTTAATGTCATAATTTAGGATTCAATTCCGCAAACAGAATTGATGGTTTGCCCGTGTCATTTAAAACATCTTCATCTGAGTATGTTCTCACTCTTTTTGGCAATAATCACACAGCTGGTGCGTATGTAAACAGACAGTGAGTCGTTTGCGAAGCGGAAACTGGAGAGAATGGTTTTACTATCATGTGTTTGGCAGATGTGGCGATGCGTGTGCCTGTGAGTGACAGGCTCTAAGTACTGTGTGGGATTCTGTTCTGTTGCCATGGCGATCGCCTGTCAATCACACAAATGAGTGCACCTGTTGAATCAATTAGCATTACATATCGCAGTTTTTCTTTCTTTATTTTCCCATCGATGCTCATCATCATTGTTACATTCGACTGTAGTGCTACGGAGAGATTCAGTAACACTAAAAGCTATTTAGACCCGTGGCTCTGTTCTAGAACCTAGTGAGCTTCCTACATAGGCAGCCTATTAAGGCACCATCGGAGAACAAAGAGTGCCTTTATCACAAACTACCTTTTGGATAAATTCACATGTTTCCAAGACAATCCTTCAATGCATGGTGAATTATAGTTCATACAGCATGCTATGAATGTATTTTATGCTTATTAGAGACAGGTTTTTATCATTGACTAAATCTAAAAAGTACTTTACAATAAGGTTCTATTTGTTAATATTATTTAACTGCATTAGTTAACATGCACTAACTATGAAACGTACTTCGTAAAATCGTAGTTAATGTTAATTTAGAAATGTACTAATACATTGTTAAAATTAAAAGTTGCATCTGTTTATATTATTGAATCGACCCGAGCTGACTTTAACTAACAATGCTGTATTTTTCTAATCTAATGCAAAAAAGATTAATATGCTGTAATAAATACATTGTTTGTTGTTAGTTAATAATGCATTAGCTAACGTTAATGGTATCTTATTTTGTAGTGTAATCCTAAACCATAAGCAAATTATATTTACTTGACATAAAATGCACAACTGAATTAAAACTAAAGTCAATATAAATATAAGTTGAAGTACTAAAACAACTCAAATGAAATCAACTAAAACCTAAATTAAAACTATATAGGAATTTAAAACACGTTAAAAAAGTACTCAACTTTTACTACATTTAAAATCAAAACAGAAAACGTAAAATAATATTCTAATAAAATAATATAGTTTTATAATTCATCGAGTATGCTGTGTACTGTGTATGTCCATGCTTGTTAGAGTGGTTGTTTATTATCAATAACTAAAACTGCAACCACAAATAAATGAATTAAAAGAAGTTTCAACTTTAAAAAAATCTAAAATGAAATAAAAACATAGATTTTATTTCAGCTAATTGCAAATACATTTGTTTTTTCATTTGCAGTTAGTTTAGTATTAATGCAACTAAACTAAAATTGAATAAAAAATGTAAAAATGTAAAAACAAATGTTAAAATTGAATACATTTTTAAAAAAAAATGTCAAAATGTAATAAGAAATGTATTAACAATGACAAAAACAACAAAAAATCTAATTCATGTTAACAAAAACTATATTAGTATTTTAATAATTCCACTGTTAGCTTAGCAACATACCAACTCCATATTCTATTGTAATGAATTGTAAATGTAATGTTTTGCACGTTGTGTGAGATGCTTTATGATGCACAGATGATGAGCGTCCCAAATCATTCACTTCTGAGTCTCCCTAACGCTCTGAATGCTGTCTATGTAGACTGTAAACACTAGGATTTGGAACAGAGTGTGCATGTTTAATTTTCTCAATTGATTCAGCCTTAGACAGGGGTCCCTGAATAAATCAATTCATATACAAATTCATCAGCTTATGAAACAAAAGCAGTGCGTGTACCTCACACTTTCATTCTGTAGCAACAAAGACCCATATGAGTGTTTCTATCAAGCTCCTAAAGAAAGAAATTAGCAGATAACAGCCTCATTTACAAGAGGAGCACAGCATATTGTCGCTTGATATTATATTTGCAATAGGCTGGTAATTATGCAAAACTATTGATGAAAAATATAGAGCAGGGATTAGTCACAGAGATATGAATCCGG
>CM049804.1:27967246-28009746 GCA_027422405.1 Ptychobarbus kaznakovi | reverse complement strand
GTTTTTATATTATATTATTATATCCTTTATATATTATTTATATTTTAATGTTATTTTGTACAGATCTTTATATCTTAAGCATGGTTTTTGTGCTTGGATGTTTTTTTCATGATATCTTGTGCTTCATAATTGTTTTGAAAAAGCCATGTTTAATCAAATAGTTTTCAATGTTTTTTCCCCTCTAGATGATGCATCCTCCGGCTGTATACTATTATGGTGAGTAGAAGCATGTATAATTTATATAATAATCATAATAATGTGTAAATATAATACAATCACACACACACACACACACACACACACACACACACACACACACACACACACACACACACACACGACACACACACACACACACACACACAACACACACACACACACACACACACACACACACACACACACACACACACACACACACACACACACACACACACACACACACACACACACACACACACACACACACACACACACACACACACACACACACACACACACACACACACACACACACACACACACACACACACCACACACACACAACACACACACACACACACACACACACACACACACATATAAATATATTCTGTGTGTGTGTGTGTGTATATATACATATACATTTTAATTAATTTTTAAAATATTATGTATTTTGTCTAACAATATTAAAAACAATGTTTTACATTTTTTAATGATTTTAAAGTTGGAAAAAAAGTAAAAATTGTACTTAATATTATTTGTGTGATTTTATTTGTTATTATCAAATGTTAATAATTGAAAATGTATATTTCTGTTTTTAAAATGCTGTTCAATAAAATATGTTTTTATATTTTCTTTGTCTAGATGCGGCATCTTCCAGATATATAATATAAATGGTGAGTAAAAGCTATTTGGTATTAACTATATATATATATAAATTATAAATAACTTTACATTTCTTTTTAGTAAACTTGCGTGTCCAAATATTTATTTAACCGGGTCACACTTTCAGTAGATAGCAAACAACAAATTAGCTACGCATAAAGAAGCGAATAATTCAGCCAGTTCAATTTTGTTTGGATTATATTACAATAAATTCTTTCTTTGTAAAGTGTCCCCGTTATATTTTCTCACGTCTGTAAATGTGCTGATTGGTGATCTTCCCCACTGAGAAGAAGATTCATCCAGAAAGCCGCTATATGCCGACACTGCTCTCTTATCAAGTCTAAACGGCTGAAAACTTCAGAGCAGGAATCACACAGCGCTCTCATTTCCATACAGGCAACACAACAGATGACTGCTGCTGCAAACACATGCACATTCACCACCAATCTCCTGCAATGCCAGTCGATAAGAATCATAATATTGGCTAACTGTCTATTCAGATACTTAGTTAGGCGGGGGGTTGCTGCTGTGTTCCAGCAGGAGGGATGTTCTGTGTTTACTAAAGTAACCAATGTTCCTCCTTTCTTCTCCTCTTAGAGGGATAGTTCAGGCAAAAGTGAAAACTCTCTCTTTTATTTACTGATTTACTTTATTTACACCTTGGGTTTGGGATGACCTCTGGGTGAATAACTAAGGACAGAATCTTCACTGCTGTCAAATTTTCTGAAAAAAACAAGTATTAATAGTGCATGTCTCTTGCATTTCTGGTCGCCTTGCATTTTATTCACACTCTTGCTAATTATTGAATCTCAAATTTTCAAACTTGTTGATTTTAATACCATTGACAACACCATTTTGTTTCATGCACTGGTCTATTAAGTGATTTTAGGCTACTGTGCTTTTATAACTTGTCTTCTTTCAGACTAGATGAAAGAAAACATTCAAAATAACACATTTAAGTGTTCATTTTATTATTATTTTTTTCACTTACATGTCATGCACCAAACTTTACAGTTGTATTCATATCTTTTTTTCTTAAAACAAAGCAGTTTATTTATGTCATTCACTAACTTGTATAGCATTTTTTTAGCGTTTTATTCATTAAACGTTCTTTTTTTTGACTGCTGATAGTATTCTCTAATTTATGGAGGGATAAAAGAGAAATCCTAAATCTGTGTATAAACCTTTAGCACTAATATGTCAACAAAATGAAACAAGAATTGTGAACCTGACTTCATCCAATGCTCAGATTTATTTTCTGGAGATTTAAATGTTCAATCAAATGACTGTATATTTGTGACCCTGGAGCACAAAAGCAGTCAAAATTATAGATTTTTCTTTTATGCCAAAAATCATTAGGACATTAAAATCATGTTCCATGAAGATATATTGTAAATTTCCTACTGTAAATATATCAAAGCTTAATTTTTGATTAGTAATATGCATTTCTAGTTCTTAATTTGCACAACTCTAAAGGCGAGTTTCTCAATATTTAGATTTTTTTTGCACCCTCAGATTCCAAATTTTAAATAAGTTGTATCTCGGCCAAATATTGTCCTATCATAACAAACTATACATCCATTGAAATCGTATTTATTCAGCTTTCAGATGATGTATAAATGTCAATTTCAAAAAAAATTGACCCTAATGACTGGTTTTGTGGTTCAGGGTCACATTTGATTAGATAATGCATCACTTGCATAGTTAAACAACCTTTCTGAAAACTTGTAATACAAAACAGTTGTCATAATGCACTGTGATTAATCAGATGGGTAGAGTCAGTGCCGATCCTAGACTTTTGGGGGCCCTATGCAAAACTGTCGCCGGTGGGGGTGTGGGGTGAAAGAATGGGATGAAACGCATTTGTCCGCGTTTCACTCCATCTCGAATCGCGCTCACGGAAAGCGCTCGAGAAACAGTATCTCTTCCGCGGTTCGTTTTTTTTTTTTGTCTCATGCAAGAGACTGTACGAAGTTCACGTTACATGATTTGACTGATTTTTTACGTAGAGAGGGTGACAGCGCACCACATTAAAATAATTGATCATTCATGTTTTTATAACCACTGGCCAACATCAAAAACTAAACTGAAATGAAAACATCTTTGAGAGCAAGGGGGCCCCTGGTGTTTCGGGGGCCCTACACAGCTTGCGTATTCTGCGTATAGGGAGGATCGGCTCTAGGTAGAGTCATATAGTTATATCTGTTGGTCAAAAAAATTTTTTTTTGCCTGTAGTAAAAAAATCTTATTGCCTGTAGTAAGAGAGTTGTTGGGAAACTTAATCTTCAAGCTGTACATCTGTGGTGTAGTTCTTTAACTTTATCTTTTACTTCCGATAATTGTAATTAGGCTTCAAAATTCAGTGTTTACTTGTGAAAATTATCTTGAACAAAACACATAAGAATCAAAAAAGCCATTATCCAAAAGCCAGTATATGGCAATATAAATAATGTTGAATGGCTAAACATATTTTTCGAGTTTATTTGTATTGCGTTTTTCACGATACAAATCGTTGCAAATCAGCTTTACAGAAAATGTAAGTTTACTTTCCATTTTAAAGTTTCTACATTATATTTAGTAGTAGCTTATCAGTGGTGACTATGTCAAACAAACATCTAAAAATCTACCTCGTTTAAAATAGTGATAGATCATGATGCAATCATCGTTTGATTTGATTGATTTAACTCTTTTGATATTGCATTTCGCCAATATCAAAGCAATGCAAAAATATGCACACCTCCAAAAGACCCAAAAGTATGGTTTAAGTGCAGGACACTCAATTAATAGTCCACACACTGTTAATTATAGCTCCAAGAACATTTATTTTCCAAGAACGTTTCGACCAGTCAGGTCTTCATCAGGCACAAGGAGCTATCATTTTCAGTGTGTTAAAAAGTTGATCCCCATTGTAAATTTCTTGACAGTCCTACAGTTTTGTAAATTTAAAGAAATATCGTCTAAAATAAGGGTTAATAGCATATTTCTGTGCATATTTTATTTGTTGTCATTAAACCTTATTGTAGCTCATACAGTAAAGTAGAGCATAGCGCTTGCAACAGTAAAGTCATGGGTTCAGTTCTCCGTGAAAGCAAAACTGATTAAAAAAGTGCAATGAATGCATTGTAAGTCGCTTTGACTGAAAGCATCTGCCAAATGCATATTTGGAACTGAAAAAATCCATCACTTTCACATCATATGGTGCTTCAGTTGAGAAAACCACTTGTTAGTTGGGCACTAGTTAAAAACAACTGTTGCTATTTTGTTTTTCAGATTTCAGTGGAACATGTGGAAGAGTGTCAGGGAGCATTCGAAACCCTGCTACAACATTTCACCGGTTTCATACGAAGAGAAGACCGCTCTGACAGTTGACGTCAGGCTCCGTACAAATGCGTTCTTCAATTCTGCCTGAGGTACCATCGCTAAAGGCTGCGAGGCCGTTCGAGATCTACAGCTCCAAGTGCATGTAAATGCATCACAATGCCTTCAAAAGTGTCATGCCTCTACGTGTTGACGGTCGTTTGCTGGGCCGGTGCTCTGTGGTACCTAAGTATATCCCGTCCCACGTCATCCTACGTGAGCCAACTGTCCGTCCCGGCACTTAAAACGGCAAAAGAGCACAAGAGCAATGCCACCACGACCTTCAGCAACATCCGTACGCGTCCACTGAACCCCCACACCTTCGATTTCATCATCAACGAGCCCAAGAAATGCGAAACCAACGTGCCCTTCCTCGTCATCCTCATCACAACCACGCACAAAGAGTTCGACGCCCGCCAAGCCATCAGGGAAACGTGGGGCGACGAAAGCACCTTCAGCGACCTTCGCATCATTACGCTGTTTCTTCTGGGACGCAGCAAGGACGCAGTGCTCAACCAGATGGTGGAGCAAGAGAGTGAGATCTTTCACGACATCGTGGTTGAGGACTTCATCGACTCGTACCACAACCTCACTCTCAAAACGCTGATGGGAATGCGCTGGGTGGCCACTTTCTGCAACCAAGCCAAGTACGTGATGAAAACGGACAGCGATATCTTCGTGAACATGGACAACTTGGTGTATAAACTCTTGAAGCCAGCCACCAAACCTCGACGGAGGTACTTCACGGGATACGTCATCAACGGCGGACCCATACGGGACATGCGCAGCAAGTGGTACATGCCCAGAGACCTTTACCCCGAGAGCAAGTACCCTCCGTTTTGCTCCGGCACTGGGTACGTGTTCTCGGCGGATGTTGCGGAGCTCATCTACAAGACTTCCTTGCACACCAGACTCTTGCATCTGGAGGACGTTTACGTGGGGGTGTGTTTGAGGAAGCTGGGCATTCACCCGTATCAGAACAGTGGTTTCAATCACTGGAAAATGGCCTACAGTCTTTGCAGGTACCGTCGAGTCATTACCGTACACCAGATCTCCCCTGAGGAGATGCATCGTATCTGGAACGACATGACCAGCAAGAAGCATCTCAAGTGTTAGTGGGAGATGCCTGAGGATGTGTATTTGTGCCCTTTTTTAAATCCCCATGATGCACAGATGCGACACAGAGCCTTGGGACAAACTGTAGTTCTTTCTTAGAAACACTAACATCCTTGTGGGGCATTTCAACGATTTGGAAACACGCAGAGCCCATCGTTTGAGAACCGGTTGGGGAATGTGCTATTCGTGTTAATATTATGCTATGTTTGTTTTGGTTCAGATGCACAGCTGAATGTCCTTGATCGGTCAATTTTCTTTGCACATTATTCTGGTTGTACAAACGAAAGTACCATTGCTTTGTTTACTGTGTGGAAGCGCCTGCATTGTTTGTTTACACGTTCAGAAACGTCTTTTCTTGAAAAAGATATCGGTGACGTATTGCTCCTTATTTATAAGTATAAGAATTATTTTCTTACTCCTAAACGTTGAACATCATCGCTTCAGAACAGCTCATGTTTGTAGTTATACTGTAAATCTGTATATCTGAAGTCATTAATGCTTGGCATCAAGTGTCATTTAGTGAGTATTTACTGTACATGGTCGAACCTGTAGAAATGCTGCGTAAGGAACGCAGTGTAAATGTGGAATATGAGAAACATGAAAAAAAAGAAAAACTTGAAAGTGGATTTTTTCTTCTCTAGAATTTGATTTTATTGAGGCCAAAATGTGATTGACGCGTTTCATTTTTTTTTTTTTTTTATTGTCTGGAGTAAATGAGGGGATGTGACATTTAACTGTGAAAACAAAAATGAATATATTATCCCCTTGGGTACAACTGTATTATACTGTGTATTTTTTACATAAAACTATATAACTGTGTTTTTTTTTTAAGCATTGATTTTTTATTTGTGGGGCAATATCACCAAAGAGTGCCTTTCAACCCCCACACTACTCAAAAATGTTGGTTTTAATTTCCATTCGCTTTGTCATATCATAAATAGTAGACACTCAAGCACTATAGAAACATATTAGCTGAGCTCCCACACATTTTCTTTAGATAATTATGGGCCATTATTCGAAGCATAAACCATAAGATATGTCCACCCTGTCATGAAAGAAAGTGTGAAAGTGACGAGACATACGACCAGGTATGGTGACCCATACTCTGAATTCGTGCTCTGCATTTAACCCATCCAAAGTGCACACACACACACACCGTACACACACACAGCACACACACACACACCGCACACACACACACACACCACACACACACACACACACACGGAACACACACACACACGGACACACACACACACCGCAGTTAACACACACACACACACGGGTTCGGTTACATTTTAAAATATATGAGAAAACAATTCATGAAATTGTAATATTTAATAATATTGCTGATTGTAATGTTTCATCAAATAAATGCAGCCTTGGTGAGCATCAGAGATGTTTTTTTCAAAAACACATCAACCCCAAACTTAATATACAGTAATGTACTTCAACACAAGTTTATAAAACCACTTTAACCAAACATAAAATTAAAAAACAGCAGCAGCAATATGATAATAGACCAATAAAGTTTTCCTAAAGTAATAAGTTTTACAGAAAATTGGGGTATTATCTGCTATACGCCATATGACTGGATAATTTCCCAATGGCTTTGAAACCTCATTGGTATGCATTTAAAGCGGTTATTTGTTAAACATTTGCTTGTTTGGAAACCAAGTAGCTTGCGGTGAGCCCGTTTAGAAACCCATTCTGTTAAATTTCTGTCACTTTTGAATCTGACATCTTATTTTAACATGTGTGACAGCATAAATGTGCTGTGGAGATCCAGCAAAATGTCCCGACCCACCTTCTCCATCCGTGGAGGATTTCGGCAGTCACTTGTCCTGCCAAATGCCCTCAGTAGTGGCACTTGGCAGACTAGTCAGGCAGCTCGAGACGCGCCAAACGCCGGCCTTGCCAAACTCCGTCAGCCCCCCTGACAAATAAAGACAGTCTTTGGCGTTGTTGTACGTGTCATAATGGAGCCAGTGCTTTACAGCATCCGATTTTCAATCAGGAATGGGTGTCTATTATGGGATGTCTTCCAGGAGGCTGTTGTCAGGGAAGGATTAAAAGCAATCAGCATCCTGGGTGAATACAGTGTCAGAAAATGGCACTTAACTTGAATTGTAGCACACTTTGGTGTCCCATTACCTTAAAAAATGCCTTTGGCCAGTCCCAGCTCTGAGGTCTGATCCAGCAATTAAAATCGCACAACATCTGACACATGACCTTCATTTCATTATATAGCCTATTTTATAAAAATGTGCAATATTTAACAACCAAAAACAGCACAAAAAATAAACGATGTCCCACCTTTTCATCCAAAATCCTGATCTTCTCCGTCTATAAGATCTTCCCTGCTACAATAATAATAAAATATTACCCAAGAAGTGACATCATCTGAACCCCTTCTACAGCATGATGGACGGCAAGTAAAGAACTTTTTATTTTAATGTTTTTTTTTGTACAAAATTGGGAGAAAAATAAAACATTTGAAAAAATGAAAATAATTTGGAAACAAAAGGAAAAAAAAATAACTTAATATTTTGGCTCGTTCCATGGGTACAAAATAATAATAAAAAAACATGCAAAAACCATAGACCATAACTAATGCTGCAACTCGATGTCTTGTAAGCACATTGTGTGTGTGTGTGTGTGTGTGTGTGTGTGCGTGTGTGTGTGTGTGTGTGTGTGTGTGTATGCGTGTGTGATGTATGTGTGTGTGTAGTGTATTGTGTGCGTGTGCGTGTGTGTGTGTGTGTGTGTGTGTGCGTGTATGTGTGTGCTTATCAAGGCTAAAAAAGATAAATATAAGATAAACATATTAGGAAAAGAAGATGAAAAATATCTTTATATTATTGATGCAATTGCTCTACGATAGCTTAAAAAGTTGATATTTTAGGCTACTGTAGAAAAATGCAATTAAAATCAAGTTAAATATTTCTGAAATTTCTGTTTTTTCTTAAAAAATTACAAATAATTAGTCTATTTCATGCATAGTATGCACCAAGAGAAAAAATAAAATCACATTCAAATCAGTTTTGCTTAATTTTATATCTCCAGCAAAATCATGTCAGATATTTGATAAATTCCCCATCCCACTAGTTCAAGTGCTCACATAAACGCTCCACATCTCGTTTTTCTCCCCACTTCACGAGGAGACGATTAGATACTAAAACACCGTAATGAAATCTCTTTCTGAGGGTTTGCCGGTGGTAAATTATAGCAATTACTGTATAAAAAACACACAAAGAGGCAGGCAAAAGATAATATCATAATCACATTATACAGTTAAGATCCCTTTTCTTCAAAACACAGCCATGCTCCGGTTTAATAGTAGCAATTCTGTTTTATTTGTTGTACCTTCGCAGAAAGTTTATATCTTTGCTGATTACAGAAGGGCTGAATAGTAAGGGAGGGAACACGCATGGTATATAGAAAACACAATTCAACTTAATCATCATAATAATAAAGTATTTATTTACATTTGGGCTGAGAACAGAATAATTTAATTCAAGCTGCTATACTCGTTTAGGACACACAGATGGCTTTTCTGTCATTCAGTATGAGACGTTTGGTTTCCTTTACCAAATACTTCATGTTCACTGATAGACAGATGCATTCTGGGGTCAAAAACAGACACATTCGAGTGCTGTAAAAGTGATGCGTAACCATTGCTCGTCTTGTGAATACGATACATCAGGATTAGGGTGCGTGTTGTGGAAGCGATGACCTTGTTTGTCAGCTTTAACGGGTTAAACGTGGATAGTTAGGGTGTAAGCGTCGCAGGTGCACGTACATCGCACCGCATTAAATCAAAGTGCATCAGCTGGGAACTTCAACGCGAGCCACCGGCCGCTGACAATACTATGTAACCTACGTTTCTTAGGCACGGAATAAAAGAACTAAAACAAGGCACCTCTAGCGTCGAAGCATCAACACTGTCCCGAAAAAAGAAAGCAGTACATTTACACACGGCAGCGTTCGGTTCTCTGCGCTCGTACTCTTACTAAATATTCCCTTATTTTAGACATCAGAAGGTCTATGTACAATACAGTAGAAATGCGTTAACATTCAGAATGAAATGTGCTTTTTACATTCAGAGGGAGACGTCGTCACTTCAGTTTTGTGGTCTATGATCTGCGCTACGCTTGTGTGAAATAAAAATGTTTTTTTTTTAATAATAGCAATATGGTAAGAGCTAACAACAACAATCATAATTATAATAATAATAATAATAAATAAAATATAAAAACGTTTTGTTTCACTAGCTATTGCCTCCTGAGATGATGGGCTCCTGCTTTGAATTCTGGGAAATGGCTGCTGGAATGTTTTGGTGAAAGGCATACAGCGTCTGGGAACGTGTGTGTTTGAATAAGAGCGCTGCGTTTGATTGAACAGGCGCAAACATTCACGGAAGAGGGCAGGTGATTCGGAGGGGAAAGGACAACCTGAATGGGAGCAGGAGGTGGGAGTTTGAATGCGGTAGCGGCGTTCGCTCTCTCTCCCTCTGCTGTGCTAATGAGATGCTCTCAGGTGACGCTCAACTGGGCGAAGCCAATCAACTTCACCTCATCTGGGATCTCTGTGCTGTCACAACCAGACGCCTGGAGACACAAACACAAAGAAACAAATGCACCTTAATGCAGCTGAAACAAATCACAGCCCGGGTGACAGCTGAAGCATTATTTAAAGGAATGTTAAACGTGTTAAGCTTTTTTCAGTACGTATGTGCGTCATCAATACGTAGGTCATTATGTCAATACAGTTTAACTTGCATTGAATCTGGATAATTACTTAATATTTGTGTGCATACTAAAATAAAATCAATATATAATTAATTAAATAAAAAATTGAATGAATGAATGAATGAACCAACTCAAGGTACTTGGTAATCAACATAATGCCACAAATCTTTATAATTCACATTTTGACTTCATTTCCAAAATCTAATATCTAAGAGACTTCAAAAAGGGAGGTTAAGGGATGAAAGGCAGAAGAAAACATGAAAGAGCAATGAAATGATGGTCTGTCTTTGACAAGTGTCTAAGTGCTGGGCGGCGCTGGGCAGAGAGCAGATCATCTTATCACAGGTAACACCAGCCCGAGTGTCTGGAGGAAATCGATCGCTTGTCCGTTTTCTCTGGAGGAGACAGAAACTATCAGCCGCTCAGGGTCAGACGACTGATCTTAGACAGAGGTGTGTGTGTGTGTGAGAGAGATACAGGGTCTTGTGTATGTATTTATGTGTTGGTCAGCGTCTGCTCTCTCTGAAAAACACTGCAGTGAAATACGGGCTTGAGTTCACGCTCCTGCTAAATAAGAGGGACTGTGACCCGTAGAAAGGTCTGACCATAAAACTCCTGGCTGACGTAACTCACATTTCTCCTGAAGCATTGTGAATAACTCACAGAGGAAGGAAGGACTGCTTCTATCACTGTGTGTGTGTGTGTGTGTGTGTGTGTGTGTGTGTGTGTGTGTGTGTGTGTGTGTGTGTGTGTGTGTGTGTGTGTGTGTGTGTGTGTGCGTGCGTGCGTGTGTGTGAGCACTTACACGTGAAGAAAACACTCTGATGGACATATATTGTAGACACTGGTAAAATAAAAGTATAAAAGTATGTGTATATGTGTGTGTATGTGTATGTGTGTATATATATATATATATATATATTACACACACACACACACAAATTAAATAAATTAATTACATTTAAAATTGTATTAAATAAAATATTTTTGTTTTAAATTTATTCATTATATTTAAATTTATCTCTCTATATACACACACACACACACACACACACACACACACACACACACACACACACACACACACACACACACACACACACACACACACACACACACACACACACACACACACACACACACACACACACACACACACACACACACACACACACACACACACACACACACACACACACACACACACACACACACACACACACACACACACACTAAAAATATACCTTGTAAATGTAAAATAAAAGATAAAATAATAACATTTTACATTTTTAATTTTTCAATTACATTATTTTTATTGTATTAAAATGTATTATATTTAAAATTATCTCTTTATATATATATATATATATATATATATATATATATACACAGTTTAAATTGTATTTAAAACAAAAAAAATAAAAAACAAAGTTACAAAAAATTAAATGTAAAAGTCATTACATTAAAATTAGATGTAACAAAATTAATAATATAAAAAATAAAAACAAATCAATTAAAAAATTTTTTTTTTTTTTTTTTTTTTTTTTTTTTTTTAGTGCAGTAATTTCTTATCTAAAAGCAATGAATCATCCGCTGTACTCTGTGCCTAACAATGCCCTTCAGCTGTGATTATATTGAAAATGCAGCATTAGCAGAGCCTTCTTGCACCTAACAGCTGAAGTGAGCGATTAGCATGCTCAAAATCACTAATTTAGATATCAAACTAAAAATGTGTGGCTTATTCACAAACTATATTGGTTTGTTTAGAGGAAACAAGACCAATTTTAATCTGCATGACACAACCTCACTTTCACAAGCCCATGCAATGCACCATTCCCTTTGTGTATATAAATACATTCCCAATGTATTTCCAGTGTTCAGCTCTGATGCATATAAACTGCTACGCTCAAGCCACAGAGCCTGCACGTGTGCACACAGCAACCACAAACATAAGTCTTCTTCACGGTTCAATATTCAAGCAGCCTAATTGTCTGAGTTGCACACAGTGTAGTCAGGAGTGACATTAGTAAATGAGATCGGAGGACCGGGCCGCCTGAGAAATTCCCCGCACACGTTCCTGTTACACATGCACATTTTTCAGAGTTGTTTTCTAATCATGATGTGAAGTTCTCTCCAGGGACGCTCAAGCTGAAATTAAACACTAAAACTCCTAATGCGCTTTTCGAAACACTCCAGATGCGAGTGAGAAAGGCATTCTGGGAGCTCAGTGGAGGGTCAGAGGGTGAAGTAAAGGGTAAGAGCTGGCAGATGCTGTAGAAATAGCTCTCTGCGAAAGGCCGCAGCAGAATGAGCCGACTGCTAACGTGCAGATGTTGTTTACCGCCAACTCACGGCTCCATCGAACGCGGTGATTAAACACAGCCGCTGCTGTCCACCGGGACCTGCCCTTAACTCTTAGTGTTTTCTAGGAATAGTTCATCGAAGAATGAAAATGTCATCATTATTTACTCACCATCATGTTGTTTTAAAACAAAAAAACACACAAAGCTCTTTAAAGGGGTCATCGGATGCCCATTTTGCACAAGTTGATATGATTCTTTAGGGTCTTAATGAAAAGTCTGTAACATACTTTGGTTAAAATTTCTCAATGGTAGTGTAAACTTATTTTTTTTACCGTCAAAATCAGATCTGTTTTCAGCAAGCTGTTTTAGTCCATGTCGCTTTAAATGCTAATGAGCTCTGCTGACCCCGCCCCTCTCTTCTGTGGGGTGACGAGCCGCTCTCATGATACTGTTTACTTCAGCCGCGAAACTGGCTAACTAGCACATTATTAGGAAAGGCGATTTGCAAAGATTCATAAAAAAGCCTTATACTCACTTCTTCTGTAGGTAAAGCTGGATCACGAATGATTCGCGTGAACATAGACACATTTAGACAGATCGGGGTCGGCGCATTCCCTTTCAAAAACTAAAGTAAAGCTAATCCTCCTCGTCTTCAGCGGCTCAGATGTCGGGAGTAAATGACGACTGCTATATTCATTATTACATCCAACAACAAAACACCTCAATCGCTCAATCAGAGACGTTCTTGTCTTCCCCTGCACCCGAGTCATACAGCTCTCAGGTCACTCAGGGCGGGTCTAAGGTAAGACGGTCTTGTCAATCAACTATTGTGGGAGGGGCCTGTGCAGAACTACATCATTCTGACAGGGATCTCAGAACAGCCTGATTTGAGAAAGGGGATTTAAAAAAAAAAAAAACACTGGGTGGATTTTTATCATTATAGGATGGATGTGTACACACTTCCAACACACATTTATGTTCAAACAACATATAAAGTGAATTTAGCATCCGATGACCCCTTTAAAATAGAACGACAGCTAGATCTTGTTTACATTGGATTTCGATTTAAACTTTCGATGAAACTTTAAGATGCAACATAAGAACACTCAGGAGGACAATATCATGGTAAATAAAACAAAACAATTTCATTGTTCGCATAATTTTTTTGTTTTGTTTTAATAGATAATTAAGTAAACTGTTATTTGTATCCTGTGCTGTAGATCCAATGATTATTATATAAATATAAAATTATATAAAATATGATTTTATTTGGACAGTCATAAATATTGCAACAAAACAGTTAACTGAAACTAAAACCTTGGAAATTATTAACAGAAAAAAACTAGTTATAGAAATAGTTGTAATATGACATTAACATTTCTATTCAGCTAATTGCTGAAATGGGAAATTTCTAATTTTCATTTCAAGTACTAAAATAATTCAAACGAAATAAACAAACTAATAAATAATGTTTTTTGAAACAATAGAAAATTGAAAATCTAAATCTAATTAAAAATATTAACAAAACCTGTAATAGATAATCTATTTATGTATTTCCATAAAAATGTGTATATTATATAATGCCATCTTAGTTTTGTTAAAATATTAATAAAAATAAAAGAACATTTTAGTCTCGAATACAGACTATATGAAGAGTTTTGAAAAGAAAAGTTTAATTTAATTTTGAAAATATTCTCAAAACGCATCTCGTTTCATCTTTCAGTATTATGATCATTCTTCATTCTTGAAATTTCATGACTGATTTCTTATAAAAGGCCTATTTTGTGATTATTATCAAACAATAAAACTACTTTCATAATGTTACGTTATTTTCAAATCTGTTTTATTTTGATGTGGCATCAAAACATCCTGATTATTATGTGATAATGTGAAACATTATTGTGAAAAATGATCAACAAATTATTTATTCAAATATTGCGACATAAACATTTGCTTCTATCGTCCACTCTTAACAGCCACTGTGAACTGTTTGTTGTGTGTACATTCTTCTGTGTTACACAGTTATGGAACGACTTCAGGGCAAGTAAATATTGACAGAATTTCTATCTTTGAGTGAACTATATTTTTAACTTCACGATGGTGGACCTCACATTACAGGAAACATATCTATTCACACATGATCTCACCAGAAGATTCATAAGAACAGTGCAAAACGCAATCCAATATAACGGCATCCACATAAAGTCTATCAGCACTATCTGTGCCGAATCCTCCACACAGACTGAAATATGAACAGACACTCCTACAGGATCCTGCGGTCTAATGCGTTCCCTTCTTCATCTATATGCATTTAACGGGACATTTTAATTCGGGTATCCATGTATCTGCCAGAACAGCCCAGTTCAGTCATTTTTTAAAACGCATTAAAAGGCATCATTAAACACTCTACTAATATTCTCTCAGATTTGTCGTGTGTTCAGAGTAATCAATAAGGAATTATGAAATGAAAATTCATTATGCTGTCAAAGACGTGATTTCAGCAAATAATAAATGAATGGCTGTGTGGGACCCGAGGTATTCAGTGCACAATGAGTAATATAAACGGCTTCATAAAAAACAAGCTGCTTTTTGTTTCTGAAAAATTAATGGACTTTCTGTATCTACTCCAGTTTTTCATAACTGGATAAAAAATTGTTTTGCAATGGCCTCAATTACACTGAACAAGTTTACTACAAACTACACGTTTATTATAGTGCACTACAACTAAAACCATTAAAAAACATTTGCACAACTTGACATAAATGTAACTGAAATTAAATAAAATATTTAAAAATACTCATTTTATTTTGGCAAGTTGCCCAAGCAAAATTTCTCATTTTCATTTAGGCGATGTATTAAAACAACTAAAACTGAAATATTAAATAAATAATAATTAAAAAATAAAAATTAATAAAAAAAGAATAGTAAAATCTATTTTTTTATAACTGTGTTTTAAAAAAGCATTATATATATATTATATATATATATACATACATATTTATACCTATATAGTTTATATATGTATATATATATAAATATATACAAAATAGGAGTAACTTATTGATTCTAAAATAATATAAAATCCATTTGTCCATAATTGGATTTTAAAAAATTATAAAAATTAAACAGATAAAGATTGCACCCATAAAGATCAATTTCTATCCAATTAAATACAATGAGCATAACTGCAAAATGTATATGTATATTTTACAATTTTTCCATTACTTTTCCCTGCCATGACATTCCCAGGTTTTCCTGATTCGTGGGAATCCTGCAGGATTCTCTGTGACATTTAGCATCTGAATACTCACCAACTTAAAGGTCAATACTTTATAGGTAATTGTGTCTTCTACAATCTTCTGAAGGTTAGCAGCCACTGGGAAAACACATGTGGAAAAGATACTGGCATTAGGACTGAGCGATACAGCTAAACAAACTATATCTGGACGTGCAGTATCGCAGTCTTCATGTGTTTGCTCTGAAATGGCTTGAAGCAGGGGTCTTGAACTCAAATTGCTCTGAGGGCTACTAGCCATGAATTTAAACTACATGCATTAATTGGTGCAGTTATATCGTTACTGATGCATGGCCAGATCTGTTCAGAGCAGAGAGACTCATCTGTATACCTAGCATATTGCTCTCAATGTTTAGTGAACTAATGACCCCTGGAATTGTTTCCTTTTGCAATTTTCTCCTTGCAGATGAAGCCGGTATGAGCTCCATTACAAAACAAGCATCACGAGCTGCTGTAACGGTCAGAAGTCAGACAAATATATATTAAGATTTCTAATTGATATTTATATATTACAAATATTTTTTCATATACACATTTTTAATATAAGAAAATATTTATTAAAACATACATTTAAAAATACCTATTATATTATGTCAAAATTCAATGCAATGTAAGTCACTTTAGACAAGTGTCTGCCAAATGCATGAATGTATAGTATATGCAGTATTTAAGGACTAAAATGCTTTTTGTAAATAAAAGCTTTTCAGACATACAGGCAAAATAACTGTAGGACTATAACTGAATATTACAGGGTTTCTAGAAATATGGAAAACTGATGGTATTTCTTAGTATTTTTGCCTTGTTTTCCAATAGAATGTCAAAACAATAAATAAGACCAATATATAAGAGGTCTGGTTTTTGAGAAGCAAAATTACATAAGAGGTCTGGTTTTCAAACAATTTGATCAAATTGAAGAAAGTTTATGAACAAGAACAAATATGTGCGAATGAGCTCAGAAAAATATATTTAACTCAAAGGAAAACATTTTCATATTTCATGTTTTAAGCATTATAAACAATTTTGTTCAGTTTCTCAGAAAACATCAAAACTTCATATTTTCTTTTTGCATGTCAAGTAAGGCATCATTATTTAAAAATTGTATATGCAACATTAATCGAGGACCCCCCCCCCCCACACACACACACACACACACATGATTGTAAAGCGCTTTGGGTGTACAACAATACACAATACAGCGCTATATAAATGCATCATTCATTCATTAATTTCTTGCCATAAGTATGAATTTAAGACTTTCTGCTCTGATTCAAGACCTTTTAAGATCTTCATTTGTGGAACAGCGAATTAAGACTTCTTAAGATCTTTTTAAGGCTCAAAGAAACGCTGTATTAAAGATGAACGAGGCGGTGCATTGGAGTTTAATGCACATGCAGCTTACCCACAACCACATCAAGACCATTGACCAGACCAGCCGAGAAGAGCTCCTGAGAAACTCCATCAGCAGTGTCTGAGGAGAAAAAACACAGACGCACAGCATGATATCACAGCAAGAAACACGCCAGAACACAAAGTTAAAAGCATGTTCTGCCAAACCCACGCACACAAACATCAACAAACAAGACTGCACTGAAACGTCAGATCTCGAGCTGGGCGGTGCGAAGCCATGTAACAAGCAATGATAGAAAGAAAGCAGAGTTTAGTTGTTTATGGGTTACAACTTCTGCCACTTTAAAATATAATCGACTGATGCACAGTCAAACTTCAAATGAGTCTCAGCCAATCAGAATTTAGAATTGGAACAAAGTTTTATGATTAGCATGTTTTAACTTTTAAAGTAAATGTTACATGTTAAATGTTGACTTAATTATATGTTATAAATGACCGACGAACGGACTGTTAGATAGACAGACGGACAGACATATAGAGACAAACAGACAGACAGACAGATAGATAGAGACAGACAGACAGACAGACAGACAGACAGACAGACAGACATATAGACAGACAGACAGACATATAGAGACAGACAGACAGACAGACGGATAGATAGAGACAGACAGACAGACAGACAGACAGACAGACGGACAGACATATAGAGACAGACAGACAGACAGACGGATAGATAGATAGACAGACAGACAGACAGACAGACAGACATATAGAGACAAACAGACAGACAGACATATCGAGACAGACAGACATATAGAGACAGACAGACGGACAGACATATAGAGACAGACAGACATATAGACAGATAGATCAGACAGACAGACAGACAGACAGACAGACGGACAGACATATAGAGACAGACAGACATAGATAGACAGACAGACAGACAGACATATAGACGGACAGACAGACAGACATAGACAGACAGACAGACAGACAGACAGACAGACATACAGACAGATAGAGATAGACAGACAGACAGATATCGAGACAGACAGACAGACATAGATGGATAGACAGATAGACGACAGACCGACAGACCTAGACAGGATAGATAGATAGACGGACAGGCGGATAGACGGATAGACGGCTAGACAGACAGATAGATATATATCTTTTTTTGTTAATATAAACAATCTTTTCATTGAAATTTCAGCAAAAAATGAGAACACGAGAACACAAAGAGTGTATAAATAGAGATTTTGGTGAGATCTTCTCCCAGGCAGAGCTCATCATGAGTCAGAGCAGGAACACAGCGAGATCTTTCACGCTGAGAGTATCTTAAGGTTTCTCTATTGCTAATGCTGCCTTCAAGTCACTCCGGAAAGATCATTTTATAAGAGGCAATGAACACCAGCACAATGTCATAATTACCAGTAGGAAACTGGATTTTCTTTGAGCTCCGGCTTACCGAGCTGGAGGCGTTTGGCATGGAGGAATTAAATTGGTATTAATCATAATCAGGCGTGCACAGTGACTGCACATTTACTTCATGAGAGAGTCTTCTAGGCTTCATCTATGTTTAAACCAGGAATAAAGACCTGATTATTGTTTTGATCGAACTTAAACTGGACTTTGATATGATATGTAATGAAAATGACATTTTTATTTTTGGAGAATGCAAACAAGATGACTTGCATTCAATTGATTTGATAAAACAAAACAAAATGATTGTTTCTTAATTAATTTCAACCTGGTACCATAGCAAGGATGTGCTTCCCTTAGCTGTGTGATGATTAATGATGAAAAAAAATTTTTTTTTGTTGGGCTAAATTGCTCATTTGTACTCATAAATACCAAATTAATTGGCAATAATTTGAACTACTTTCTCATACATTTTTAAGAATGTTGAAAGATTAAATTTACATTACAGTAAGGGAAATACCCCAAAAAAAAAATAGAATGATTGATAATAAATATAATTTTAATTAAACATTATATTTGATTAAATACACATATAATTTATATACACCGGTACATATATTAATATACATATATAAAATAATAATCTTTTATAAATAAATAAATATCAATAAATCTTTGTAAACATTATATTTAAATATATACACAAGAAAATACTATTAATCTAGCTGGTTTACAACCAAACTACATTTCCCATCGTTCCATGTGGTTGCACAAGAACAATAAATATATACAGTACATAAAGCATGCAACCATAATGCTCATCCTTTACGTTTCATTTTGTTGCACTAGCGCAAAAAAGCTTCACAAATTCAGTCAGCAAGTGAAAAAGACATTGTGTCCATTTTATTCTGACCAAATTCAGATTGTGGTAATGTTTCCTGGCCTCGTAAGTGTGAATTTCTCCTGAGGATTTGAAGGCAGCATAACACTACGACTGCGGCTGATGTATGATGAGGTGCACTGACCTTGCCCTGGAGTGAATTCAAACCGTATGTCATTCAACTCCTTCCTTGAGTTCCTGAGGGAAAGATAGAGAGAGAGAGAAAAAGAGAGGAGATATCTGTGGTGAGAAATGGGCGTCCACCTGTCCGTCTGTCTGTAAGAAAGCCAAGTGAGATCACGGCCCATCTGTGCTGTTTCACTGTGAGTGTTTGCAGAGCCTGAAGTGTACACACACACACACACCACACACACACACACACACACACACACACACACACACACACACACACACACACACACACACACAACACACACACACACACACACACACACACACACACACACACACACACACACACACACACACACACACACACACACACACACACACACACACACACACACACACACACACACACACACACACACACACACACACACACACACACACACACACACTCCACACACACCACAGATAATCATTTCGGAAGAAAGCAATTCTCCCAGCGGTGCCAAGAAGCAATATGCCAATATGGGCATGTTTGGTAAACCACGAGCTTCTTCTGTAATTACAGGGCTTTGGAGGAGATGGCTTTAAACGAGTGTGTTCAGGTGTGCTTTTAGGAGGAGCGCTGAGTTCATTTGAGTTGGTTTAATGAAGGAAGGCTTCACTGTACTGTAAGGTGATCTGCGGTTCAATTATTTCATATCACTCATGGATCGCTCATCATTTTATTAAATTTTTTTCTCTGTTTTATTAATGTGGTCACTATGTTCCTGTTTGTCAAAGAGCTGTGGAGCTATGGAGGACTAGGAGTGAAATTAAGATAAGATAAATAATTAATGTAACTTTTTTTCTTTAAATTTACTAATTAAATAGACATTTAAAACTGCATATTTAATTACTTTTAAAATGTAATTAAATACAAAAATGAATAAAAAATGTACATTTAAAAATACAATGACATTTAAAACTGCCTATTTAACTCATGTTGTAAAATATAGTTAAATAATCTTTTTAATTTAAAAAGAAAGTGACATTTGAAAAATCTCTATGCAAATCACATTTTAGAATGTAGTAAAATAAATGAAATTATTTTTACGTAAAAAAAAAATCAACAACTGTTTTAAAATACAGTTAAATAAAATAATACAATTATTTTTTAATTTAAAAATAAATTGACAATTTGTTTTACAATGTACTTAACACAAATTAATTCATTTTGTTTACATTTAAAAGTAGTTAAATAAAATAATTTAATTACAAATACATTTAAAAATGTCTATTCAAATTATGTTTTAAAATATAATTAAAACAATATATTTTTAAATCTATTTAATTCATGTTTTAAATGTAGTTAAATAAAACAATAAAATCATAAATTAATAAATACGTTTTGTATTTACCATTGATAGATACACAATACCACTGAACAGTTTCCTCAAACAGGCTTTCAACACAGTTTAAACAGACTTTAACTCACGACCAAATAAATAGTGTCAAAATGAAAATATATAAAAAATATAACCAAAGATATTATACTCGTTATCACTGACATCATTACTACCAAAGATGTGATGCCAAATGAAAATCTGAAAACATAATGACCTCCTAAAACGGGCTGGGGGCTTCCTAACAGTGGGGTATAATGTCCTGATGGTTCCTGGAGTGAATCTTCATCATCCTCAGGCTCTGGTGTTCTCAGTAAACACACCTGGAGCGCGTCTATGCTCTGCTTCTTCTCACTGATGTTTATAATGAAGCGCCCCTGTGTGTTTGGTGAGATCTGAGCCAGACCGACATCAAACAGTCTGTTCTGCTTCAGCAACGAGACCTGACAACCTCATAAAAGTTACATTTGCAGAGCAAAGGCAAAGGACACAAATAATATGCACAGGCTGCAGTCATTTCAGCAGGAGAGAAGACTGACGTCACCAGAGCTCCCCATGCTTCACCGGGGGATTGTGTCAAACAGACCGTGCACAGGAAGTGCACACAGCTGACAGGAAGTAGGTGGACACTCTGGGTGAAAAGTGTCATGTCAAGGACGTGTCCAGGTCACATTTCATGCCATTTTAAAGCTAATTTCAGGACCGTTTTTAGGTTGTTCTAAAAGTATGGAGCTTAATCATGCACTGATTAAGTTCCTGTGGCTCAGTGGTAAAGCATTGTGTTAGCAGCGCAAAGGTTGTGGGTTCAATTCCCAGGGAACACATACTGACAAAAAAGTATAGCCTGAATGCACTGTAAGTCGCTTTGGATTTCTAAATGCATAAATGTAAATGTAAATGTCATGATACTATTACTACTATGATACTAACTGTATACTATTATAGGACTTGTTAAAATGTGGTATTATTTCATTTCTGTTTTAGCTAGCAATAACAAAACGTCCCTCACTGTACGCATACAAGCGCTGTTGTAAAACTTGACATTCTGATACAGAAGACCTGATACAACTGTACGCATACAAGCGGTTTGATTTTACGAAAGGTCAAGACTGGATATTAGCTTCAGCGGCTGCTCCAGAGCTATGGAGCACAGTGGATTATTTAGCAGACTGACACTTGCATTAGCCTCATTTTCTCTAGTACTAGATTATAATGACAGCTATCATCACTGGTGCTGCTCTCCACCCCTCCGTCTCTCAAGTAGGTCACTTAACTGATCGTCAGAGGAATGGGATCTTACTCTAGGCGAATATACCAACACTAAATTTAAGAGGTTTATATAGCCAATCCCACATTATGATGCATAGTGGGTTGTCAATGGCACGGTGGACCTTGAAGACTAAAAAGGATTTTAAAAAGCTAAACCATCATGCTGGCAGTGATAAATCTGTAATGGAGCTAATAAAAAGTAGTCTGTAGGGGTGTGAAGTAATCTTGGCGGGCAGATGGAATAAAACCTGATTTCTCCAGTGATTTTAATGTTTTCTGTTTTTGTGTATCCTCCTCGTATGCCTTGTTACACTTTTGTCATTTCATTTCATTTTAAGACTGATATTATCATATTGATATCATTCTACTGCTTTCTACCCACTAGCGTAGAAAAATAAATAGTATCTGTTTGTGTGTGTGTGTGTGTGTGTATATGTGTGTGTGTGTGTGTGTGTGTGTGCGCGTGTGTGTGTGCGTGCGTGTGTGCATATTTATATATATATATATATATATATAGACTTTCAGTGGGGCGTACTCAGTGTTGCATCACCTAATTTGAGTAAAACTGAAAAATGTGTAATCTAAGTTATATTATTAACCTTACTTTCATGTATAAGTTAAACAGATGTTATATTAGTCTTGTCAATATTTTGGAAAATGTTTTTGTGTTCATTGAGATATTGTTTAAAATGTTACTTTTCAAAGGGGGTGTACTCATTTACGCTGAGCACTGTACACACACACACACACACACACACACACACACACACACACACACACACACACACACACACACACACACACACACACACACACACACACACACACACACACACACACACACACACACACACGACTGTACAATCTGTACACCCTACACCTACACACCTACACCCTCACAGGAGACGTGCATTTCTACACACTCTGTACATTTTGAATTATGGGGACACTGAAAATGTCATAAATCACAATACCTAAGTCACAAATTTGTGTCCTCATAAACACACATAAACACACACACACACACACACACACACACACACACACACACACACACACACACACACACACACACACACACACACACACACACACACACACACACACACACACACACACACACACACACACACACACACACACACACACACACACACACACACACACACACACACACACACACACACACACACACACACACACAGTATGTGTGTATGTTAAGGTTCATAAAACTTAAATCAGTATCATTATCAAATCAAATCGATATAATTGAGTATATGTGGATTAAACATGCGCTTACATAAGGTCATTATTTATTGATTTAGAACACAATTCAGAACAAAAGACAATGCTCAAAAGTCATAATAAGTCAAAATAAAATATTAAACAAATTTACAATGTGTTTACGATTACTTCAAAAATTTTGGAAATTATAAAATATCAAGATATTATTTACCAGGTAACTTCTCCAATCAGACTCATCCAATCCGAATTTAGAGTTGAAATAAAAAAAAATACAAAAATAAGATAAAAGTAATAGAAATAGCAAAAATAATATAATCTAAAATAATAAAACATTCTAAAATAATATAATAATAGTTAACTAATTAACTACCAATGAGCACTTATTGTTACACTATATATTAATCTCAAAATACTACTGTTCATACAATAAGCTAGTTCATGATAGCTCAGGTCCATTAATTAATGTTAACATACGACTTTTGATTTTAAACATGTATGAGTAAATGTTGAAATTAAGATTAAGTGAAGATTAATATGCTCTTTATTTTACAGTCCGTGCACTTACTCATCAATGGCTGTGCTGTAACACTGCGTTATTAAAAAAGGCTTCAGTTATCGGAGAAAATTGAGTTTTCCCGTGAAGTATTGAAAGGGAACAGTACTATAATTAAATATTATTACAATGAATGTAAACGGTCGTCTATTTTAAAATATTTTCAAACATAATTTATTAATGTGGGTAAAAGCAATTACTCCAGTCTTCTGTGTCACATGATCCTTCAGAAATCATTCTAATGCAGTATGCTGATTTATTACCAATGCTGGATTTATTACCAATGCTTACAGTGTACCAACCTAAGAAAGCACTGGTAATATTATGTAACTACATGGGGTAGGGTTAGGTTTAGGGGTAGGTTGAAGGTTAGTACCTAGTTATTTTAATTACTATAATAAGTACATAGTATGTTAATGAGGACTGTAAAATAAAGTGCTACCGAATAATTTTTCATTGTTTGTTCATGGTAAATATATAGTTCAGTCATGAAACTCTAGATGGCGCGGGCTGACGGGTTGTTAACATAACTGATGATATTCAGAGAGTTAAACGACTTGGCACAAGCTGATTGGTTCATGCTGCATATGCAGCCAATGAGCTTACTGCCTTGCATTTATATGGCTGGCTAGCATTCACTTGAGATTCCTGCAGCGCACTTTCAGAGTTTCTCTGAAACCCTCCACTTTCCCCAGCTCCACCTGTATAGAACTGCTTTTAGGGATGCACAATATTGGATTTTTGCCAATATTCGATATGCCAATATTTTTCAGCTAATTTTTGGCCGATGCTGATACCGATATATTTCCTTTTGTTTGGAAGCAACACCAAGTCTCTCCAACACCAAATATTTTTGGTTAGTTTTAATAAAGAACTTATTTGTTAGAATTAAATAGACAACAATGAAGGTTTTTTGACAGTACATTGAAGCTTTGAAAATAACTATAAATAAACTATATCAATCGCTGCACCCCCCCCCCCCCCGACAAATGCAGTGTTAACCCTAACACCTTTTAACCTTGTAAAAATTCTGAAATTTTTTAGAGCTCATGATTTGTTTAACAAAATAAAACATTACTCATCAATGAATAAATCAGTATATATAAAATAATTTAATGTACAAGTGTCATGTTTGTGATATTTTTTTCATGCAAGCTCTAGCTTCTGACCTTTAAATCAAAACATACTCATTATTTTATGACATTAATTACTGCTTTATTTAATCAGAAACACTGTCTAAATGTTATTCGTGTATTTTACTTTTAGTTTAATTATAAGTAGGCTAACAGCGCCCCCTACAGATTAAAACTCTTTACCTAACGGGCATTAGGACCCGGGGGAGGCTGCCGCTGCTGCATGTGCTATTACTGTTTACTCTATCACACACCGAACATCATTCTGTAGATGCTTTCACATATTAAATACAGCAATCAAAAAACAGTGAATCTAATCATCATTCAGACAAAACTGCTTCAAGAATGAGACACACTGCTGACGTGATCTAATCACTAGCACACCCTGAGCACATGTGAGTTAACATATTCCTCTTATTGGCAAGACATATCTGCATAATTTTTCATATCGGGCCGATTCAGATGTTTACATTTAAAGTCATTATCGGCCGATTCCTATATCTGTCCGATAATATTGTGCATCCCTATTTTACATGCTATTTGTGCAGCAGCAGTATGTATTAAATACTCACGGCACCATTTTGCCTTATGCATTGGCAGTAATAAGTTCCTGTACTTGCTTGCAACAGCAGCAATAATCTACAACAACAGCAATAACCAGCAGCAATTCAGCAGCAGCATAGCAGATCTATTCCGCCAAGACCAAATACATTAACATTATCATATCCATCACCATGCTAAAATCTTCTGAGAGTTTTCATGATTGAACTATAGTTGTTAACTAATGTTGTAAAAAAAATTGTCAAATGTTACCAAAAAATATTAAATGGTAATACATATAATTTTTTATAATAATATAATAAGTTCTAACAAAATATAATATAAAATAAGTTCTAAGCATAAAAAAAAAGTTTAGCATTAGAATAAACAATTATCATTTAGAAAAGGTAAAAAAAATCATGAAAATCAATTCCAAGGGACAAACATAGACTCTTAAGAATAAAAATAATAATACAATAAAAAACCACACATTTTGACAGTGCTGTCTGCAGCATCTTTAAGTGTCAAATGCAGGTTGTTGTCCTTCTGCCTCAGCGGCTGGATATTTTTACGCAGTGATCGCCAGCGGCTGTGACCTGACACAGCACAGACAATTTTCTCACTGTCGTTATGTTTTGACAGTTTTTGGAGGTCAAACTCTTGAACTTACAAGCAGCAACAAACGTGCACACATAGGCTCTCAAATACACAGCGGTACCCTGCGCGAACCTTCGGGCCGCTGTGTTTCAGTCACGCTGTAAGGCCTGCCGTTCTTATCCAGCCAATCAATCCTGAGAGAGCTGCAAGGCATGGAAAGCCCTCATACTTGACACTTGTCTCCTGCTGGCTCGAGGTGATATTTTCACCCTGTGGCCAGAGGTAATCAGCACCCCGCTGCTGTTTTCTCACTTCTCTGCTCATGGGAGCTTCTGGTGCTCATCTAACTGATCTGATGTCCCTCAGGAGACGTCAGCTCCACAATCACTAGACTGCAAAAGCCTTAACAACCAAACAAACAGGGTGAGCTTCAAGAAAACTGGCAATAACATGCCTGAGGTTCATTTCAGCACCAAATTCACAAGGAGAATAAGGACTTTTATTATGCTTAAACAAAATAAATGCATTTATGGTATTATGCATTGTGGCATTATTTTCATGACAACTAAGCACATCTTAACACAATTATCATTACCATCATCAATGCAAAAAATAAAACAAAACTACAAAATAGTGTTTAAACATCATAGCATGTTTTGCCTTTTATTTATGCTTAAGTATTAAAATTGTATTTAAAATTCTAATTATATATGAAAAAAAATAATATTGAGATTTTGTGCATGTTTGTGTGTGTGTCACAAAAAACTAACACAAAAGTAACAATAAAAATAGCTTGGAAATAATCCACTCGAAACCTTTATATCTAATAATAATAAAAAAAATATTATTCATGCCTTATAATGCATTTGTATTATCTCAAGATTAACTGTAATCACAGTTATAATATACTATAATACTTATCTTTTCATTGTTAGTTATTTAGAAAATATAAGGCATTAAAACATGCCACACAAATAATTTCAGTTGTAACAAGGAATCTGAAAATATTATAATACATTTTATCGTTGGTTACAGTTACTTATGAGAAGATATAAGCATTAAAATGTACATTATTAATCTTTTTTATAATGCATGAAGGCTTGTAGTAACGTACATCTTCACCACAATAACCATCATCAATGCAAAAAACAAAACAAAATTACAAAAACTACTTACACCTAACAGCAAGTTTTGCATTTTACTTAGTTATTTAAATTGTATTTAAAAAGTAAAATGTATTTATTTTTATGAACGTATTTTTAATGCATTAATCTGCATTGTTACAGACATGACTTAAGTCTTGTGAGTGCACAACATCTTAAAAACTATAATTCAAAAACACACTTAATTTGCAAAACTTTTTAATGAGGACAAAATTACTGAGTGCGCCTTTAAGAACAATTAACTTAAGAACCATTTACGTTTTTCCCCTCTGTGCACTTTATTTTCCTCCAAAGAGCTGCTAACTAATGAGAGTAGGACTTTAATTGAGGGAGGTAATTTAATTCAAAGTCCAGCTCTAATGAGGTTTCACTCGGTTCTGTGTTGTCTGGTCTGAAAAATGGGATCGTAGCCTCACAAATCAAAAGGTTTCAAGCTGAGTTTGCTAAAGATGACCCTAAATTACAAAGACAGATCACTTTAAAACAGACACGTCCAGGCGTGCAGGAAAAACAGAGTGCAATATGCAAATCATGCCAAATTGTAAAACTTTTCCTGATAAATTGTGCATAAAGTGTGCTTTGGATCAAAATGTAAGCATCCCAATCTCTACAGCATCAATCTGAATTTTGATTCCTGTGGTTTTTAACCGTTATTTAGGAGTGTTTGCTAAGATAAGCATAAAGAAGATGCCCTAGTACTTTTTAAGTGATCAGACTCATAATTTCCTATAAGTAATACAATTAATTAAATGTTAAATTGACAGCCCTAATATATACATATACTATATGCTATTTACAATGAAGCCCTTATGTGAGTCATGAAAGTGTTTAAGAGTGCTGGACCAGACTGCCTGTCAAATAAACACAATCTAACCCGCTGAATTCGCAACTGTGAAATGCAGCTAAATGTAAATCACCCTCCATAAAGAGGCTTGAGCGCAGAGCATCAAATCGAACGCATGCCTCCCGCTTCCGGAGCTTCTTTACACACTAGTGGCGCGTAAAGAGCTTTGAGTAAGACTCCTGCAAGGTCGTGAGACAGGGACAAATCCGTATCATATTCCGGCACAAAGGCTGTCAGAGATGATCGACCAAACGCCTCATTGTTGGGTAATGGGAGCTGACAGGACTGAACTAAAACCATTGAGCGTGATCTGAGCCAGAGCGACAGTAGAAATGCCTTCACAGCCAGCAGGCCAGATAACAACACCACTAGTTGATTAAATGTGTGTGAAGACTACACGTATGAGGTTCAGCGTTCCTCTGGTGCTATTATCTCAGATCCACTACGACAAAGAGAGAGTCGATCACTCTCAATTATTCTAACTAGAGAATAAAACCAAAACACGTCCACTGGGAGTGAGTGGACATTAGCTGCAGTAAGTTAAGTCTGAGACTAACCTAAAGCAATTAAGAAAAGAACGAATGCTCACAGAAAAATGCATGAGAGAAATCGATTCGGAAGTTGTAGACGATACTAAAATAAACATCTTTCTACGGTATCAGAAGTATGAAGAACTGACTGCTTTCAAATGTGCATTTGAGCTTGTTTGAATACACGAAATGGCCATCTTAGCAGACAGTTTTAATGTAAGTGGTTAAGTAAATGGAAACATGATAGGATGGACAGACGGAGAAGACGGACAGACGGACAGACAGACAGACAGATAGATAGATAGATTGAACAACAAATAGAATAAAGAATAGGGCTCTATGATTTCCGCAATGCAGAAAACGTGGACGGAATCGTGGAATCCAGTCATCAAAACTGAATTTACAGTTTAACGCTGAATGTCACGGAAAGTGTCAAAGTTTGGATGAATTAATAAAAAGTAGGTCATTACACTTAAATCAAATCGTGATATGGACTAGTATTTGTAAATATTACGACCGCAAAAGTCTATTTAAATATGAATCCTGCATGTTCTGCGCATCTCTGTATGAATGGAGCAGACGCACGGTTTTGTTTACTAACGTTACATTCACATCGTGCGTGACGCTCGTCTGCGGTCTCAATGAGGAGATACATATATGAACAATATCTCCAGAACTGTTCTGAGAGTCACTTCACCAGCATTTTACCATTTCATTTGAGTAAATCTAGCATCATATCATACACACACAGAACTTTAAAGGTATTCACGGCAACCCGTCAAAATAAAAGTTCGGTTTAACTTATTAAAGACATTGTGCCAGAAATAGGATACATTACTATTATTTAGTAGAATGTACCGGACTACTACAACTACTACTTACTAACTACTACTGTTGAAAAATAATACAACTTTATTTTTTAAAGAAATAATCACAAAATATTTTTATTTTAATAGTAAATTAAATTTGTAATTTATTTACAAAATAAACAAATTGACCCCTTTATTTGCCAAAAATTTAAATATGTTTAATTTTCAGTAATTAAAATATAAATTAAATTAATGTGTTATTCCTTCATCTGATAACCAGTAAAATTGATATACACAACGCAGAATTTATGAGGGGTAAAAAAATGTATGCATTGAAATAATTAGACATGCTAAAACACAGAATTTGGTAACAATAAAACATAAGGTGAGAAAAAAATAAAACATTTCATACGGCCCTAAACATGTAATTTTTGTTACACTTAATAAGTTAATGTGAAATTGTATAAGTTTCATGATTTTAATTAATTAAACATGTTTTTTGATTAATACAATTTAATTTGATAAAAAAGGAGTCCAGAAAAAACAGCATTTATAAAAAAATAAATGTAATTTTGGAAAAGATTAAACGGATTTCATAGGGCCCTAAAAGAACAATAGAACAAAAGAATGACAGACAGACAGACAGACAGACAGAGAGACAGACAGACAGACAGACAGACAGAGAGACAGACAGACAGACAGACAGACAGAGAGACAGAGAGACAGACAGACAGAGAGACAGAGAGACAGACAGACAGAGAGACAGACAGACAGACAGACAGACAGACAGACAGACAGACAGACAGACAGACAGACAGACAGACAGACAGACAGACAGACAGACAGACAGACAGAGAGACAGAGAGACAGAGAGACAGACAGACAGACAGACAGACAGACAGACTGACAGAGAGACAGACTGACAGAGAGACAGACTGACAGAGAGAGAGACTGACAGAGAGAGAGACTGACAGAGAGGACGAGGACAGACAGAGAGACAGAGACTACAGAGCGACAGACAGACAGAGACAGACAGACAGGACAGGACAGACAGACAGACAGACAGACAGACAGAGAGACAGACAGACAGGAGAGACAGCAGGACAGACAGACAGACAGACAGACAGAGAGACAGAAGAGACAGACAGAGAGGACAGACAGACAGACAGACAGACAGACAGAGAGATAGATCTGATCAGCAAACCCTAAACAACCTCTAATATTGATGCAATATCCAAAGTTTTTTTTTCAACATCAAGACACTCGGGATCGTTAAATCCGGTCTTGTGTTCTCTCAGAGTAAAACTACGAGTCCGGACTGAGAGTCAAGCAGCAGGAACAGAGAGTAATGCTGGACTTAAGCATTCATTTACATGTCAAGGTTAGAATAATTACACCTCCCTTGAGCTCTCGCTCCACTTGGCCTGTTTCTAGAGAGCAAGGGCTTTGTGCACTGGATAGGGTTCTAGGGAACATATGGAAAAGTGTGTGTGTGTTGTGCTCTATAATGAAGTGTTGGGAGGAGCCAGCAGACGCTGTTATCACATCAACCCAGACCCTATTACACACACGGGAGCGAGACCAGCTTCTGTGCCGAGAAACTTTCTCAGACAAACTCTACTGCATTATCTCAAATGAGAATGAGAGAGAAAAAGAGTCTTTGGGGCTCGTTTATATGAATAATATATGATTGCTCAAATTAAAAACACAATATTGTCCATTATAATCTCTATTTTAAAAGGAGTGCTACTATAATAAAGCAAAAAGCCACGAGAGGCCGTTCACTGCAGTTTACCAAGGTCAAAAAATGGAATCGTCTTAAAGGAACAGTTCACACAAAAATGAAAATTCATAATTTACTCACCCAAAAAATTACAACATTTTCTAAGATTTTGCTATACACTATTATTCAAATGGTTAGGATTGGTAAGAAGTCTTTTTCTCACCAAGGCTATATTTTTTTAAATAAAAATAAAAACAGTAATATTGTGAAATATTATTACAATTTCAAATAACTGTTTTTTTATTTGAATATATTTCCAAATGTAATTTATTCCTGTGACGCAAAGCTGTATTTTCAGCATCATTACTCCAGTCTTCAGTGTCACATGATCTTCAGAAATCATAATAATATACTGATTTACTGCTTAAGAAACATTTCTTATTATTATTAATGTTGAAAACAAAAATATTTTCCGGATTCTTTGATGAATAATTTTTTTCAAAAGAACAGAAATTATTTGAAATAAATATTCTGTAACTATTTAAAAGTCTTTTCGGTCCTTTTTGATCAATTTAAAGTATCTTTGTCAAATAAAAGTATTAAAAATGTAAAGAAAAATGTTTATATACAAATTAGTATATTATTTTAAACATATATCAAACATATAAAATGTATATTTATATTCAACGGATCATTCTCAAATTTTAAAACAAATAATATTGTATTTAAACCTCATTGACTTCAATAATGAAATGAATGCAGATCTGTTTATGGCTGCCAAGCAACAGAGCAATGTTCATCACCGGTAAAAGCTGCTCATCCAATCATAATTTAGAGACAGAACTATGTGAATTTATTTTATGAGTATTTGCTTGCACGGGTTTTGTCTTTCTCACTGGAGTTTACTCTTACGACACTAAAGAGAAATGAAGAGGATCTAAATTCAGAGCAATATCAAGAAATCCATGCTCTCTCTTGAGAATTCCTCACTCGCTCGCCCTTCTCTCCAAGCCACTCCACGCATCACTTATTATCTTATCAAACACCAACACTTTTCTGTCTGCCAGCTGAATCCCAATAAACCCCAGATTTATTGACTCATGCCTCTGTATGCCTCATGATGGGATCTGGAGATGTCACACTGCGTTTCAATTTCAAGGAAAGTCTAAATAACAGGAAAATAACATCATAACTTTCCAAGCTAAACAAGCCACCATTATAATTCAGCACATTCATACTTCACCATAAAGGAATAGTTCACCCAACATTCAAAATTGGCTGAAAATGTATTCACCCTCAGGTCATCCAAGATGTAGATGAGTTTGTTTATTCATCTGAACAGGTTTGGAGAAATTAACATTACATCGTTTTCTCACCAGTAGATCCTCTGCAGTGAATGGGTGCCGTCAGAATGAGAGTCCAAACAGCTGATAATAACATCACAATAATCCACACCACTCCAGTCCATCAATTAACATTTTGTGACGTGAAAAGCTGCATGTTTAGAAAAAACAAATCCATCATTAAGGCATTTTTACTTTTAACCGTCATCTCTGGCCAAAATACGAGTCTCTAATCTATAATAACGCTTCCTCCAATGGAAAATCAATTTCCTGTTGTCGTCTAACATCAAAATGTAACCCACATATTTGTTTAGAACTGTTCTGGCTAGTAAACAATGCTTGATCTGTGCATTTTCTCTCCTGATTCAGACAAGATGACTTTTTTTAATGTTGTGAAAGCAATATTATGGATAGCTTTCACTTCACAATAGGGCTGTCAAAAATATATATATATATTTTGAATATTCGTCGCATTTAAAATAAAAAAACACATTCAAATGCATCGTTCTGGTCCATTTTTAGGCATCTGTCAGGCAGCTTTATCAGTGGCGCACGAGATGCGATGAAGAAGTAGGTAGGTGTCATTGCATTTTAATGCTTTTTTTAGCCTACCCAGTTGAACCCAATGGATACGTTATTCATTCAAAATACAGCGGAAAAAGACAACATCAATGCAAAGATTATGTTGTTTATGTTCAAACTGAAACCAAGCCGGTCACACAGAACGCATATTTTGCGCATTTTCTAGAGAGACATCAGCGCTACACTTGCGTCTCTCAAAAGAGGGTCGTATATTTAGAAAGCCATTTAAAATTATTGTAAGTTCAACTTTGAAAAAAATTTATGGCGGGACGGGTCTCCCCCCATTCCACTGTATCTCATGTTTTTAAATGAAAAAAGAAACGTTACTCTTTGTGATCGGTTTTCCGTGCTTTGTATTAAACTGTGTATATTTATACTTTTTAGTTTCTAACTGTTTAAGCAACTTAATTATACATGGTTAAACATTATTTTAAACATTATGCGCATTTTTCAAAAGGTAGTCGTGTTATTTTATGCTTTAAAGAACCATGCATTAGTAAAATTTTGCCCAATGCGCCCTCTTGTGGCCTCAGGAGAGAAGCCAAAGTTTTTTTTCACCTAACTGAAATTATGCCTTTTAATAATATTAATAATATTTTGGTAATATTTAAGTACAAAATTCGAAATTAGTTTTTCAGCCATTTTGTCAACCCTACTCCACAAGACATTAATTGATGTACTGGGGTCATTTGGATTAATTGTGGATTATTGTGATGTTTTTATCAACGGTTTAGACTCTCATTCTGACGGCACCCATTCACTGCAGAGGATCCACTGGTGAACAAGTGATGCAATGATAAATTTATACAAATCTGATGAAGAAATAAACTCATCAACTTCTTGGTTGGCCTGAGGGTGTGTAAAAAAAAAATGGAAAGAAATTCAATTTTGGTTGAACTATTCCTTTATTCTGCCGATTTAGATGGTATAATTTCCACTGCACTGGATCTGTAGATTTATTCAAGCGTTATTCAGGTCCAACCTTTTCACACAGCCAAACAAAAACCCAACCGAAATCAATTTCATAATCGAGCCAAATATTCAGATCATCCCGGGTCAATCTCAGCTTCGGACAGGTAATCATAAGAGAACGTTTGCAGACGGCTTTACCGATCAGCCTCTTGCGTGTATTTACGTCAAGAACTATTTGCAGAGTTAATTAAAGTCATTTTAAATCATTCAGCAAGCATACACAAACAAGTCTATCCCTCGCTTTCCTGCCCATTATCCTGATCCGTTCTGATGAGCCGAACACCTGCTCTCGCTGCTGACCTCACTGTGCAAATGGATACGAGCCATTCGTCTCTGTTCTCCTGCATCTCTCTCTCTCGCGCTCTCCTCTCTCTCTCTCTGTTCTCTGCGTACTTCTCTCTCCTGCGTCTTCTCTCTCTCAGCCTCTCTCTCTCTCTCTCTCTCTGTCTCTCTTCTCTGTGTCTCTGCGTCTCTCTTCTCTCTCTCTCTCCCTCTTTCCTCTCTCTCCCTCTCTCTCTCACTCTCTCTCCCCTCTTCTCTCTCTCTCTTCTCTCTGTGTCTCTGCATCTCTCTCTCTGTGTCTCTGCATCTCTCTCTCTCTCTCTCTGTGTCTGCATCTCTCTCTCTCTCTCTCTCTCTGTGTCTCTGCGTCTCTCTCTCTCATCTCTCTCTTCCCCCTCTCTCTCCCCCCTCCTCCTCCCCCTCTCTCTCCCCCTCTTCTCTCCCCCTCTCTCTCTCCCTCTCTTACCCTCTCTCCTCCCCTTCCTCCCCTCTCTCTCTCACTCTCCCTCTCTCTCCTCTCTCCATCTTCCTCTCTCTCCGTCTTCTCTCTCTCTGTCTGTCTCCTCATTCTGTCTGTCTGTCTGTCTGTCTGTCTGTCTGTGTCTGTCTGTCTGTCTGTCTGTCTGTTCTGTCTGTCTGTCTGTCTGTCTGTCTGTCTGTCTGTCTGTCTGTCTGTCTGTCTGTCTGTCTGTCTGTCTGTCTCTCTGTCTCTCCTGTCTCTCTGTCACTCGGTCTCTCGTCTCTTTGTCTCTCTCTCTCTCTCTCTCGGTCTCTCTCTCTCTCTCTCTCTCTCTCTCTCTCTCTCTCTCTCTCTCTTCTCTCTCTCTCTCTCTCTCTTCTCTCTCTCTCTTCTCTCTCTCTTCTCTTCCTTCTCTCTCTTCTCTTCCTCTCTCGTCTCTCTTCTCTCTCTCTCTCTCTCTCTCTCTCCTCTCTCTCTCTCTCTCTCTCTCTCTCTCAATCTCTCTCTCTCTCTTCTCTTCTTCTCTCTCTCTTCTCTCTCTCTCTCTCTCCTCTCTCTCTCTCACTCTCTCTCCTCTCCTCTCTTCTCCCCTCTCTTCTCATTCTCTCTCTCTTCCTCCATCTCTCTTCATCTCTCTCTCTCTCTGTCTGTCTGTCTCTCTCTCTCCTCTCTCTGCATATGTCTCTCTCTCTCTCTCTCTCTGATGAGGGTTCAAACTCAGCTGTCTGTGCAGCTTGATTAGATGTCCGTTTTTGGCACAGAATCAATGTTGTTTAGAAGTTTCAATGCTGAAAATTGAAAAGACTCTTCACACGCTTAATTTTCTCTGTCATTCCAAACTGAGGCTGTTGAGGATAATTGGTTGAAAGACAGAAAGATTTCAATGTAATGATTAGCTGTGAACCGTACAGACCTTTTTTCTGTGCTGATTCTGTGGGAAAAAACTGCTAGAATTAAAAGGTAAATGTGTTGAACAGAATACTGCACTCTTACTGGTAACTAAAACATCATAAATTTAAAACATCAGCTAAATATTTAGCCCTTTATGAACCACATCATATTAAAACTAAATTAATTCAATGTGTTATCAGTTTGAAAAGCCCGTTTTGTTTTCATAATTTGACATATTTCTGTGTGATACAGAATATTGAATGCTAAAAACTGTAGGGTTGGACTTTTTTGGGAATTGAGTGGATCAAATATCAAAATGTACCCAGACCCATAAATAACTATATGGCTATTGGTTAACATTACTATTAACCCCTGTAGCCATCACTGGAAATGAAAAACTCAATTCATTTAAAGATTACTGGAAAAATGAATGATTTGGTCACAATAAGAAAATTAATGTTCATTAAGAAAGTAAAGAGGGTCAATTTTGAACTCATGCTTGTGTTATATATGACTAATTGATTGGTCATTGGAAATCACATTTTCTTTAATATGCATTAGGTTCATCAACAATAAAACATGTCTGGACTGAGAACGTTAATTATGCCTGTTGCATTTCTACATGAAAACAAAAAGCATCAATACTTGCATATCAATGAATAATGATTAATTTATAACGTCATGCACAACTGCATGAACAGTCTGAAGAGAATCTGGCAGAGCAAATAACAGCTGGTTTACTGGCACAGACATTGAAGGATAACTTTATCAGCACTGAGGTTTGTCACCAGCAGAGGATCGTGATTTGTTTAGCTTTGGTTAGCAATCTTGTACTTGTAGATGTCATAACTACAGCAGGCAAACACAAAAGCATCTTTCTCTAGTGACAGAAAAAGATTTAGTGCCACTGTAAAGAAGGAAGACACTTTAAAGTCTGCATGGAATGAAAATCACACTTTCTATTTTCTGACTGCATGTTATACTGTAGCTCTTATCATTGGGCATATGTTTCATAAATAAAGAAAACATCACCTTTTTGATCTTTAAACCAAACTCTTTTGGTTTAAACCTTAATCCTGTAAGCTCACACTCATCTGCACTTTTAAATGCAACGTTCATATCTCAATATCCAACAACCACCATATTAAAGGGCACATATTATGCGAAATC
This sequence comes from Ptychobarbus kaznakovi, assembly GCA_027422405.1. NCBI lineage: Eukaryota > Metazoa > Chordata > Actinopteri > Cypriniformes > Cyprinidae > Ptychobarbus > Ptychobarbus kaznakovi. The sequence continues at coordinate 27,972,782 of CM049804.1, read as the reverse complement.
CACTTTTACGTGGTGTTTGGACATAAATGCGTGTTGGCAGTGTGTGAACACAACCACCCTACAATGATAAAAATCCACAGTTTTGATTGTCACGCAGTGTGACGTCATATTTCAGAGAGCCGGGCCACGGGGTTGATTGACAGCCCTGCTTTGCTATAGTTTCCACCCTCAGCGGTTACGTTGTCCTTCATTTTCTCCGTGCTCGAGCAGCTGTAACGTCAACAATGTCTCGCAAGCAATCCCGATGCTCTGTGTTTGGATGTAAGACTGAACATAAGAGTCTTCATTTTCTCCCAACATCTGAGCTGCTGAGGACGTCAAGGTTATACGCCTCAAAATCTACCTAAATTCATGTATCACTCCAGACTGCTTTGTGAATGTCATGTCGTTATAGTGCTTAGTGTTTTAACCATATTTGTGTGTGTGTACATTAAGTATTTTTAACAGATCAGCGCTGTATTTGTGAAATTAGTTTGCGCCGTTCATAGCACGAGATTCGTTTGGTAACAGTCGCGCGGCTCGGTCCATTGATTCGTGCGGCGCAAGCTCTGTAATATTGCGCTGTTTCGTCCCACTTTCAGTGCATTTGGCTTCACATATGTACGGCTGAACACCGGTTCTCTCGCTCTGTTATGTTGCTTCTACCGGCTGTATGCAATGCAGAGAGACGAATACACGACGCCCTCTTCTGGAGACGGGGCGGGAATATGCAGCTCATTTGCATTTAAAGCTATACACTCCAAAACAGCTCTTTTTTTGACACACCCCAAAAATGACATTTTCCAGCTATTCAAGAGTTACAATTTAACTTAACTTTTAACCATAAAATAAAGTCTCCAGAATCATTCATTTGTGAAAATGGGCTGAGAACTGGACATACATATAGAGTTAATCTGGCTCAGAGGAAGTTGGGAATAATGTCTTGTGGCAGTTTTTATGCTGATAAAGGGAAAATACAAGCCTTCAGCTTGCAAATGGTTGCCGAAAGCACATCATATTTTGTGCAAAACAGCCACTATTTTTGGAATCAGCACCCCAGAATTAATAAGAAACAAGTATTGGATTTCATTCGGCAAATATGATGCAGAGATATGACTAGAAATATGATTTCACTCAAATGTACGTCACAACATGGAAGAAAAGATCTGTCGCCACTTCTGTTTCTCTGTGACTTTAAAGTCACCATGATATAATTTAGGAATATTTACTGACCTTTTAAAATCTCATAACTTGCTTTTCCTGCATTATCACCGATTCAGATTCAGATCTGCCTCCATTCTGTTATCAAATGCTCACTTTATACAATCCAAACAACAACTGATGAATAAACTCAAGTCCCGGCCTATGTTTTTCCTGGGTCGATAAGCTGCTTCACAATACAGGTTGGTTGACATTTATTTTTTACATCTATTTTATGCCAACTTTAAATAAGTAAGACACCACCATGCTCTCACATTGGTTTTGTCAAACACTCGCTTCAGCTTTTCTGGCCTTAGACGTGATCTGGGAACAGATTGTGGTCTGTCTTTTGCATGGGCTCAAATTCAAATTCAGGCAAGAGAATGCAAACACGAGGTCAGGGTTAAAGGACCTCTTCCCACGCTAACCCAGGGTGATTGAGAAAATGCATTTACATGATGCACTTCAACATGAGGCGAGAGATGGAGTGAAAGAGATCGTTTAAAAAGAGACACACTCTTCTTCCAGAGCACAGAGACAGAGAGACAGAGGACAGAGACAGACAGACAGACAGACAGACCAGACACAGACACAGACACAGACACAGACACAGACACAGACACAGACACAGACACAGACACAGACACACACACACACACACACACACACACACACACACACACACACACAATGTACTATCTGGCCACTTTATACAGATGACATGCCGCTCTTTCCAGATGAAAGTAGCACGAACAGGGACTGACAAAAGAGAAACGGCAATGAGCTCGCTCACCTTAACCTCAAGACCATGTTCACCGTTCCCTGAGCGCTCGAGGGTTTCTCCAACGGTTGAACCTGAACACAAACACACAACATGATGGTAAGTTGCTTGCTTTTGCCGAAGTGTTCTAGATGTTGAGGTTAAAAGATCTTTACACGGCACGCACTGCTGCTTACACACAGGTCTTGAGGAAATCAGGGTTTAACTGGAGATGTGAAGCGAAACTACTCTAGTCAGCCCATTGTATGACTGAACCGAGGCAGAAAAACACAGAAGCTAACAGTGTCAAACTCGAATTAGCATAAAAGTACATAGAGTAAACACATTTTTGGTAAAACAGCCCATTTTTGATTAGGAATCCACAAATTATTGGTACCATAACCATATTTTATCAGTAAATATTACAAATCTTTAAATTTATTTTACTATAACAGCTAATAATATCTATATTGGCCAATTTTGAATATTGAGGAAATATAAATATTACATGAAAACTTAAAACTTAAAAAGATCAGTGCCTTGGCAGCTAACTGAAATTTAGATACTAAAATTACAAAAACTGAAATAAAAATAAATAAAATCTGACGAGAGAGAAACAAAATGATAGATAATAGAGACTAATATATATAAAAAATTAAACAATAGAGAATTTTTTTTAATAAAAATGATAAAAGCCCATAACACAATTACAAAAAATTTACTAAAATTGAAAAGTGAAAATATTTTTTTTTTTATTAATAAATTATTTATATTATTAAATACAATAACTAATACAAATTAATAGTAAAAAAAAACCTCTTAAGCAAATCTTAAAATGAATATAATTTTTTCATACAGTATATTGTAATGTGATGGCAAAATTGAAAGATTTAAAATGATTGATTTATAGTTTTTAAGTTAAATTTTTTCATTCGCTCAGACAAAATAGTATTTACATTTATTTTTGTATTTGTTATTAGACATACCAAAAGTTTAATATTGATGCATTCATATTTTAATAAACTGTGCTATTTATTTAATTTACTGATGTTTAAACATTTCTCTCACTTTGCTCAAGATTTTTACCCCAATGTAAAAATATTAAATAGTAATACTAATACTAAAATAACACTTCACAACATCATGGAATTGCCTTCTTCACAAAGGATAAATGCAACTAAAAGAAGCTACCACTTCACTCAGTCTTTGTGTCCGAAGCGCAGCTCTGATGCATTAAAAGGCTCCCTACGCAGGCGAGGCGGCTCACCAGGTTTTAGACCAGAGATGCTGCTGCAGCACTCTTTATTTGAAATATGAAGTTGAATAGGCTCCCTCAAGGCCAGTCGGCCCCCAGGGCCGTGTCCAGGCCTCCCAGAGACCAGCCGCCTCACAGCACAGAGCATCAGGGCCACCGAATCAAGACAAATCACAGCAACACTGTCAGCGCCGGCCGGGCCTCACCTGGGGATGCTGAATGGACAGGTCCTCTAGCGGGAGACTGTTAGCGTTCACTTCATCCTGCAGAGGAAAAATGGAGTGCTTAAGAGCATAGGACGGTACAGAAAGACATCTCTCCACCCCTGACTGTTTCTTTTCATTCCCTCCAAGGACGCTTCTTCAGCGGCTGGGGAAATGGGTTTTCTACAAGCTCAAAGGCTGAGCTAAAAGTCATGGTATCTGGTAATCCAGTGGGAGAAAATATGAGTGGAACATGGATTTGTGCACACAGACATTAGGAAATAAGATCTGTGTTTGTGCTGCTTAATTGCTATTTGTCCATTACGGTCGAATAGGCCACACTTGTTAATTATTTAATACGCAGCTTATTAGGCAAACAGCGCAATCCCTCGATACTCTCAATTAAATGATCAAACGATACTTCAGTCGTTAATTAAATCTATTCACAGCCAAACGTAGTCAGTCAAGCCCCCTGTGTCTGAGATCATGTTTAAAGCATTTACATTTACTAGGATTTCAGCTCAAGCGCAAACCCAAAGACAACATGAAATACGAATCATGACCCATTTTACTTCTGTAATATCACACAAACTTCTGGTTTTTAAAAACATTTTCGATATTTTAGAAAAAAGTCTAATCAAGGCTGCATTTATTTGATAAAACAATACAGTGAAAAGCATAATATTGTGAAAGAACAGTATTAATTTGAAACAGAAATGATTTGTAGTATTATAAATGCCTTTAATGTCACTTTTGATCAATTTAATGCATCTTTGCTGAATAAAAAAAACAAAAAAAAACACACTGACACATTGTTATGCATTTTCTAGGGTGCTTTGGTTACCTGGTCATTGGCTGCTATGATGTTTTGGGCGTTGCCATGCATTTTACTATCATGTTTTGGGTGGTTACCAGTGCATTGCTGTGCATTTTACTAGAATGGGTTGGGTGGTTACCAGGGCGTTTCTATGCATTTTACTAGGGTGTTTTGGACGGTTACCAGGGCATTGCCATGCTTTTTACTAAAATGCTTTGGGTGGTTACCAGGGCGTTACTATCCATTTTAATAGTAAGGTGTTTTGGTGGTTACCAGGGCGTTGCTATGCATTTTACTAGAATGGGTTGAGTGGTTACCAGGGCGTTGCTATGCATTTTACTAGAATGGATTGGGTGGTTACCAGGGCGTTTCTATGCATTTAACAGTAAGGTGTTTTGGTGGTTACCAGGGGCGTTGCTATGCATTTTTACTAGAATGGGTTGAGTGGTTACCAGGGCATTGCCATGCTTTTTACTAAAATGCTTTGGGTGGTTACCAGGGCGTTACTATCCATTTTAATAGTAAGGTGTTTTGGTGGTTACCAGGGCGTTGCTATGCATTTTACTAGAATGGGTTGGGTGGTTACCAGGGCGTTTCTATGCATTTTACTAGGGTGTTTTGGATGGTTACCAGGGCATTGCTATGCTTTTTACTAAAATGCTTTGGGTGGTTACCAGGGCGTTACTATCCATTTTAATAGTAAGGTGTTTTGGTGGTTACCAGGGCGTTGCTATGCATTTTACTAGAATGTTTTAAGTGGTTACCAGAGCGTTGCTATGCATTTTACTAGAATGTTTTGGATGTTACGAGGTTGTTACTATGCAGTTGCTAAGGTGTTTTGGATGGTTACCAGGGTATTGCTATGCATTTTACTAGTATGGTGTTTAAGTGGTTACCTGGGCATCACCGTGTGTTTTACTAAAGGGTTTTGGGTGGTTACAAGATCGTTGCTATGTATATTTCTAGGATGTTTTAGTACTAGTTGGTTGTTGTCTCGCCTGAACCAAAGAGTCAATACAAGTTTTTATGATATTCTTGTCTATAAATATCATCCAGGTCCCTCCTTCCAAATACGTCTTATTTTGTCTGTTGAATTTTTTTTAATAAAAATAATAAATAAATAACGATTTTATAAAGTCTGCAACCACTAAAACAATAACTAAATATCTATTTGTCTCCTGGTCAACATTAACCAACAGCCTGCACTGCTGAAAAAGTAAGTTGTTTCAGAAACAGAGCAAGTTTTGAAAAGACAAACATTACTGTACTTGCACTGATGAATCATTCACATTAAGCAGGTAACGTGCATTACATAAAGTAAA